>JAAWWB010001311.1:0-57292 GCA_018804465.1 Populus tomentosa
GCGAAACTCACCGAGTCAAAGCGTTTCGCCGTTTGCGGAAGGAAGTGTGATGTAGAACAAGTAGCAGAAGCATACATGCTCAAGAGGGATCACCCGAAATTCAAAGGCAACAGAATTTCGGCAACCGGGGCATCGAAGTCGGAATGCCGCGAAACTCACCGAGTGAAAGCGTTACGCCCTTTGCGGAAGGAAGTGTGGTGTAGAACAAGTAGCAGAAGCATACACGCTCAAGAGGGATCACCCGAAATTCAAAGGCAACTGAATTTCGGCAACCGGGGCATCAAAGTCGTAATGTCGCGAAACTCACCTAGTCAAAGTGTTTCGCCATTTGGGGAAGGAAGTGTGATGTAGAACAAGCAGCAGAAGCATACATGCTCTAGAGGGATCACCCGAAATTCAAAGGCAACAGAATTTCGGCAACCGGGGCATCGAAGGCGGAATGCCGCGAAACTCACCGAGTCAAAGCGTTTCGCCATTTGCGGAAGGAAGTGTGGTGTAGAACAAGTAGCAGAAGCATACATGCTCAAGAGGGATCGCCCGAAATTCAAAGGCAACTGAATTGCGGCAACTAGGCCATCGAAGTCGGAATGCCACGAAACTTACCGAGTCAAAGCGTTTTGCCGTTTGCGGAAGGAAGTGTGTAGTAGAACAAGTAGCAGAAGCATACATGCTCAAGAGGGATCACCCGAAATTCAAAGGCAACTGAATTTCGGCAACTGGGCCATCGAAGTCGGAATGCTGCGAAACTCACTGAGTCAAAGCGTTTTGCCGTTTGCGGAAGGAAGTGTGATGTAGAACAAGTAGCAGAAGCATACATGCTCAAGAGGGATCACCCGAAATTCAAAGGCAACAAAATTTCGTCAACCGGGGCATCGAAGTCCGAATGCCGGGAATCTCACCGAGTCAAAGCGTTTCGCCGTTTGCGGAAGGAAGTGTGATGTAGAAGAAGTAGCAGAAGCATACATGCTCAAGAGGGATCACCCGAAATTTAAAGGCAACAGATTTTCGTCAACCGGGGCATCGAAGTCGGAATGCCGTGAAACTCACCGAGTCAAAGCGTTTCGCTGTTTGCGGAAGAGAGTGTGATGTAGAACAAGTAGCAGAAGCATGCATGCTCAAGAGGGATCACCCGAAATTCAAAGGCAACTGAATTTCGGCAATCGGGGCATCGAAGCTGGAATGCCGCAACAGTCATCGAGTCAAAGCGTTTCGCTGTTTACGGAAGAGAGTGTGATGTAGAACAAGTAGCAAAGCATACATGCTCAAGAGCGATCACCCGAAATTCAAAAGCAACGGAATTTCGGCAACCGGGGCATCGAAGTCGGAATGCTGCGAAACTCACCGAGTCAAAGCGTTTCGCTGTTTGCGGAAGCGAGTGTGATGTAGAACATGTAGCAGAAGCATACATGCACAAGAGGGATCACCCGAAATTCAAAGGCAACTGAATTTCGGCAACTGGGCCATCGAAGTCGGAATGCCGCGAAACTCACCGAGTCAAAGCATTTCGCTGTTTGAGGAAGGAAGTGTGATGTAGAACATGTAGCAGAAGCATACATGCTCAATAGGGATCACCCGAAATTCAAAGGCAACAAAATTTCGTCAACCGGGGCATCGAAGTCGGAATGCCGTGAAACTCACTGAGTCAAAGCGTTTCGCCGTTTGCGGAAGGAAGTGTGATGTAGAACAAGTAGCAGAAGCATACATGCTCAAGAGGGATCACCCGAAATTCAAAGGCAACTGAATTTCGGCAACTGGGCCATCGAAGTCGGAATGCCGCGAAACTCACCGAGTCAAAGCGTTTCGCTGTTTGTGGAAGGAAGTGTGATGTAGAACAAGTAGCAGAAGTATACATGCTCAAGAGGGATCACCCGAAATTTAAAGGCAACAGATTTTCGTCAACCGGGGCATCGAAGTCGGAATGCCGTGAAACTCACCAAGTCAAAGCGTTTCACTGTTTGCGGAAGAGAGTGTGATGTAGAACAAGTAGCAGAAGCATACATGCTCAAGAGGGATCACCCGAAATTCAAAGGCAACTGAATTTCGGCAACCAGGGCATCGAAGTCGGAATGCTGCGAAACTCAACGAGTCAAAGCGTTACGCCCTTTGCGGAAGGAAGAGTGGTGTAGAACAAGTAGCAGAAGGATACATGCTCAAGAGGGATCACCCGAAATTCAAAGGCAACTGAATTTCGGCAACTAGGCCATCGAAGTCGGAATGCCGCGAAACTAACCGAGTCAAAGCATTTTTCCGTTTGCGGAAGGAAGTGTGTAGTAGAACAAGTAGCAGAAGCATACATGCTCAAGAGGGATCACCCGAAATTCAAAGACGACTGAATTTCGGCAACTGGGGCATCGAAGGCGGAATGCCGCAAAAGTCACCGAGTCAAAGCGTTTCGCTCTTTGAGGAAGGAAGTGTGGTGTAGAACAAGTAGCAGAAGTATACATGCTCAAGAGGGATCACCCGAAATTCAAAGGCAACTGAATTTCAGGGAACGGGGAATCCAAGTCGAAATGCCGCGAAACTCACCGAGTCAAAGCGTTTCGCTGTTTGCGGAAGCGAGTGTGATGTAGAACATGTAGCAGAAGCATACATGCACAAGAGGGATCACCCGAAATTCAAAGGGAACTAAATTTCGGCAACCGGGGCATCGAAGTCGGAATGCCGCGAAACTCACCGAGTCAAAGCATTTCGCTGTTTGAGGAAGGAAGTGTGATGTAGAACATGTAGCAGAAGCATACATGCTCAAGAGGGATCACCCGAAATTCAAAGGCAACTGAATTTTGGCAACCAGGGAATCCAAGTCGGAATGCCGCGAAACTCACCGAGTCAAAGCGTTTCGCTGTTTGCGGAAGGAAGTGTGGTGTATAACAAGTAGCAGAAGCATACATGCTCAAGAGTTATCACCCGAAATTCGAACGCAACTGAATTTCGGCAACCGGGCATTGAAGTCGGAATGCTGCGAAACTCACCAAGTCAAAGCGTTACGCCCTTTGCGGAAGGAAGTGTGGTGTAGAACAAGTAGCAGAAGCATATATGCTCAAGAGGGATCACCCGAAATTCAAAGGCAACTGAATTTCGGCAACTGGGCCATCGAACCCGGAATGCCACGAAACTAACCGAGTCAAAGCGTTTTGCCGTTTGCGGAAGGAAGTGTGTAGTAGAACAAGTAGCAGAAGCATACATGCTCAAGAGGGATCACCCGAAATTCAAAGGCAACAGATTTTCGTCAACCGGGGCATCGAAGTCGGAATGCCGTGAAACTCACCAAGTCAAAGCGTTTCACTGTTTGCGGAAGAGAGTGTGATGTAGAACAAGTAGCAGAAGCATACATGCTCAAGAGGGATCACCCGAAATTCAAAGGCAACTGAATTTCGGGGACCGGGGAATCCAAGTCGGAATGCCACGAAACTCACCGAGTCAAAGCGTTTCGCTGTTTGCGGAAGCGAGAGTGGTGTAGAACAAGTACCAGAAGCATACATGTTCAAGAGCGATCACCCGAAATTCAAAGGCAACTGGGCCATCGAAGTCGGAATGCCGCAACAGTCACCGAGTCAAAGCGTTTCGCTGTTTGCGGAAGAGAGTGTGATGTAGAACAAGTAGCAGAAGCATACATGCTCAAGAGCGATCACCCGAAATTCAAAAGAAACTGAATTTCGGCAACCAGGGCATCGAAGTCGGAATGCTGCGAAAGTCACCGAGTCAAAGCGTTACGCCCTTTGCGGAAGGAAGTGTGGTGTAGAACAAGTAGCAGAAGCATACATGCTCAAGAGGGATCACCCGAAATTCCAAGGCAACTGAATTTCGGCAACTGGGCCATCGAAGTCGGAATGCCGCGAAACTAACCGAGTCAAAGCGTTTTGCTATTTGCGGAAGGAAGTGTGTAGTAGAACAAGTAGCAGAAGCATACATGCTCAAGAGAGATCACCCGAAATTCAAAGGCGACTGAATTTCGGCAACTGGGGCATCGAAGGCGGAATGCCGCAAAAGTCACCGAGTCAAAGGATTTCGCTCTTTGAGGAAGGAAGTGTGATGTAGAACATGTAGCAGAAGCATACATGCTCAAGAGGGATCACCCGAAATTCAAAGGGAACTAAATTTCGGCAACTGGGAAATCCAAGTCGGAATGCCGCGAAACTCACAGAGTCAAAGCGTTACGCCCTTTGCGGAAGGAAGTGTGGTGTAGAACAAGTAGCAGAAGTATACATGCTCAAGAGGGATCACCCGAAATTCAAAGGCAACTGAATTTCGGGGAACGGGGAATCCAAGTCGAAATGCTGCGAAACTCACCGAGTCAAAGCGTTTCGCTGTTTGCGGAAGCGAGTGTGATGTAGAACATGTAGCAGAAGCATACATGCACAAGAGGGATCACCCGGAATTCAAAGGCAACTGAATTACGGCAACTGGGCCATCGAAGTCGGAATGCCGCGAAAGTAACCAAGTCAAAGCGTTTTGCCGTTTGCGGAAGGAAGTGTGTAGAAGAACAAGTAGCAGAAGCATACATGCTCAAGAGGGATCACCCGAAATTCAAAGGCGACTGAATTTCGGCAACTGGGGCATCGTAGGCGGAATGCCGCAAAAGTCACCGAGTCAAAGCGTTTCGCTGTTTGCGAAAGAGAGTGTGATGTAGAACAAGTAGCAGAAGCATACATGCTCAAGAGGGATCACCCGAAATTCAAAGGCAACTGAATTTCGGCAACTGGGCCATCGAAGTCGGAATGTCGCGAAACTCACTAAGTCAAAGCGTTTCGCCGTTTGCGGAAGGAAGTGTGATGTAGAACAAGTAGCAGAAGCATACATGCTCAAGAGGGATCACCCGAAATTCAAAGGCAACAAAATTTCGTCAACCGGGGCACCGAAGTTCGAATGCCGCGAATCTCACTGAGTCAAAGCGTTTCGCCGTTTGCGGAAGGAAGTGTGATGTAGAACAAGTACCAGAGGCATACATGCTCAAGAGGGATCACCCGAAATTTAAAGGCAACAGATTTTCGTCAACCGGGGCATCGAAGTCGGAATGCCGTGAAACTCACCGAGGCAAAGCGTTACGCCCTTTGCGCAAGGAAGTGTGGTGTAGAACAAGTAGCAGAAGCATACATGCTCAAGAGCGATCACCCGAAATTCAAAGGCAACTGAATTTCGGCAACTGGGGCATCGAAGGCGGAATGCCGCAAAAGTCACCGAGTCAAAGCGTTTCGCTGTTTGTGGAAGAGAGTGTGATGTAGAACAAGTAGCAGAAGCATACATGCTCAAGAACGATCACCCGAAATTCAAAAGCAACTGAATTTCGGCAACCGGGGCATCGAAGTCGGAATGCCGCGAAACTCACGGAGTCAAAGCGTTTCGCCGTTTGCGGAAGGAAGTGTGATGTAGAACAAGTAGCAGAAGCATACATGCTCAAGAGGGATCACCCGAAATTCAAAGGCAACAGAATTTCATCAACCGGGGCATCGAAGTCGGAATGCCGTGAAACTCACCGAGTCAAAGCGTTTCGCTGTTTGCGGAAGAGAGTGTGATGTAGAACAAGTAGCAGAAGCATACATGCTCAAGAGGGATCACCCGAAATTCAAAGGCAACTGAATTTCGGCAACTGGGCCATCGAAGTCAGAATGCCGCGAAACTAACCGAGTCAAAGCGTTTCGCCGTTTGTGGAAGGAAGTGTGTAGTAGAACAAGTAGCAGAAGCATACATGCTCAAGAGGGATCACCCAAAATTCAAAGCCAACTGAATTTCGGCAACCGGGGAATCCAAGTCGGAATGCCGCGAAACTCTCCGAGTCAAAGCGTTTCGCTGTTTGCGGAAGCGAGAGTGATGTAGAACATGTAGCAGAAGCATACATGCACAAGAGGGATCACCCGAAATTCAAAGGGAACTAAATTTCGGTAACCGGGGCATCGAAGTCGGAATGCCGCGAAACTCACCGAGTCAAAGCGTTTCGCTGTTTGAGGAAGGAAGTGTGCTGTAGAACTTTTAGCAGAAGCATACATGCTCAAGAGGGATCACCCGAAATTCAAAGGCAACTGAATTTCGGCAACCGGGGAATCCAAGTCGGAATGCCGCGAAACTCACCGAGTCAAAGCGTTTCGCTGTTTGCGGAAGTGAGTGTGGTGTAGATTAAGTAGCAGAAGCGTACATGCTCAAGAGGGATCACCCGAAATTCAAAGGCAACTGAATTTCGACAATCGGGGCATCGAAGGCTGAATGCCGCGAAACTCACCGAGTCAAAGCGTTACGCTCTTTGCGGAAGGAAGTGTTGTAACGACCCGGCTTTACAAGCCCAAAACGCAGTAAATTTTTTTTTTTTTTATATATGCATTCAATCCACATGGTGCCGGCAATCAATGGATCTAAATCCTCACATCATCAAAATACAATCCATACAATCAACATTTCATTTCAAAGTGAAACTTACACAAACATGTAATATTATGGTTGCTTGATTTGAAGTTCATATTAAAAATATATACATAGACATGAGTTTGCAGTCTTAACCTACTAATAGTCATCACAATTTTAAACAAAAAGGATCTAATAAAAGTTATACATTCAGTACATTGATCCCTACAAAACACATTGTGATTTAAAATACATCTACATAATTCCTTGCAAAAGTGGGTTCCCGTGTATCGGGTTTCCTAGGCATCTCGTTGGTGTGAAGTCCCTGCAGCAGTACAAACATTTAAGAGAATGCAAACACTTAATAATAATAATAATGGTAACTAACGGTTTGGCAATTATGTAAAGCATTAACAATTATAATTTCTTCATGTATTTGCTATAACAACAAGTAGTACATATAGATACACAAGTTTTCGGATGCCATTCGCCAAAACTAGTCATTCATTTGTGTCGGCCATCCATCCGGATTCCATGAAGAAAGTTGTGTCGCTGCCGATCCCAAAATCGGCAGCAGAAACTGCATTGCTGCCGATCAAGGAATCGGCAGCGAAAACTGTGTCACTGCAGCGGAATCTGCGTCGCTGCCGATTTCTGTAACGGCAGCGGAATCTGGGTCGCTGCCGATGTCTGTATCGGCAACGGAATCTGCGTCGCTGCCGATGTCTGTATCGGCAGCGGAATCTGCGTCGCTGCCGATCCACAATGGGCAGCGCAATCTGCGTCGCTGCCGATTTCTGTATCGGCAGCGAAAACTGGGTCGCTGCCGATTTCTGTATCGGCAGTGAATACAGTGTCGCTGCCGATCCAGAATCGGCAGCAGAAGCTGCGTCCCTGCCGATTTCTGCATCGGCAGCGGAGTCCCTCTTTTATCCCGGCCATCCATCCGTTTGGATGCCATTAGCCGAAGCTAATCAGTCCTTCATCCCGGCCATCCATTTGGACGCCATTAGCCAAAGCTAATCATTCTTTGTCCCGGCCATCCGTTTGGATGCCATTAGCCGAAGCTAATCACTCTTTTGTCCCGGCCATCCATTCGGATGCCATTAGCCGAAGCTAATCAATCTTTAATCAACATTTAAGCGTTCAACAATCTAATATTGGTTCTAACAATATGATAATGCTCAAGTTAAAATATTTCAAGATTCAACGTAAGAAAAAGGAAGGTGCAAGTCACCTACTTGCTCCACCTGTGGGTCGTTCCTGTCTTGATGATGGTCCAATCCCGACCGCACCACCTAAGACATCAATGGTCACAAATCAGCACAGTTGTATTTATTTTATTTTTTAATCATATTCATCATCACACTTATTTCAAGAGTTCATATTCAAGTGTTCCATATTTTACACCATCATATCATGAAATTGTTACTAGCATTTAAATCATTCCTGCCTAGGAGGCTTATCGTAGGAATCGGCAGCGAGAACCGGTTCGCTGCGGGCTGCCCACTTCGGCAGTGAGAACTGGTTCGCTGCAGGCTGCCAATTCGGCAGCGACAACTGTTTCGCGGCAGGAGGTTCAGTCGCGGAAGCGAAACAGAATTTCACTGCACAATACACAAATCGGCAGCGAATATCAATTCGCTGCAGGAGGTTCGGTTGCGGCAGCGAAACAGAATTTCGCTGCGCAACACACAAATCGGAACCATCAATTTCAGCACATAGTTCTTCAACAAAAATTCCAGCAACAACATCACAGCAGAACACATTAAATTTCAGCAACAACATCACAGCAAAACACATTAATTTCAACAACAATTATCACAGCAAAACCCATTAATTTCAGCAACAATCATCACAGCAGAACATATTAATTCCAGCAGCAACATCACAGCAGAAAACATTAAATTTCAGCAACAACATCACAGTAGAACACATTGATTTCAGCAACAATCATCACAGAAAAACACATTAATTCCAGCAGCAACATCACAACAGAAAGCATTAAATTTCAGCAGAACACACACACATGCATGCTGGCCTACCCCATAGTTAAAGCCAGCCTTCTACCATAATTGTTAGATGTTCTGAAATTGACTTTATTTCACTTCTGTTTGCTAGTTCTCCTAGTTAATTTCAATTTCCCTCATAGCTAGCTTAGGTCTTAGATCAATTTTTCTTAGGGTTTTTCTTCTTCATTTTCGTTTTTGATCTTAAGGGGGAGAGGAAAGGGAGTTTCATGACCCATACCTCCTGAATTTAACTAAGTTTGAGGAAGGTTTGACACTATTCTTTTATCTTCAGCTGCTGGTTCTCCTCCTTCTTCTTCCTCTCACGTTTTCCAGCTCTCTTTTTCCTCTCCTCTATGCAGCTGCCCACTCCTCTCTCAAGATCTCATCTTTCCCTCACAAGCTCACAAGGTAATCTCTACTAGTTTGATTCACGTTTCTGTTGTGAAAGGGGAAGGGAAGAATTCATGCAGCTGCTGGTTTGGGAAGAAGATGGGTCATTCTCTCTCCCCTCTTTGTATTTATACTACCCATCAAATGAAATGGGTTGTTTGGGGGTTGGTTTAGGTGTATCCTTATCCTTGTTTGGTTTATCTAAAACCAGTTTTACCCCTCCCTCCCAGCTCTGCATCACTGCTGATTGAGAAATCGGCAGCGAAAACTGCATCACTGCCAAATTCTGCATCGGCAGCGAAAACTGCGTCGCTGCCGAATTCTGCATCGGCAGCGAAAACTGCGTCGCTGCCAATTTCTGCATCTGCAGCGAAAACAGCGTCACTGCCCAATCCAGAATCGGCAGCGAAATCCGCGTCGCTGCCGATTTCTGCATCGGCAGCGAAAACTGCGTCGCTGCCGATTTCTGCATCGACATCGAAACTGCGCTGCTGCCAAATCCAGAATCGGCAGCGAAAACTGCGTCGCTGCCGATTTCTGCATCGGCAGCGAAAACTGTATTCATCATCATCTCTCTCTCTCTCTCTCTAAATATATATATTTTCATTTGGGTGTTTACATTCTCCCCTCCTAAATATGAATTTCGTCCTCGAAATTTAAGAAGTTTCACACTCCATACCTGGTAGTTCAAATAAATTGGGGTACTTTTTCCTCATCTCCGCCTCCCTCTCCCAAGTTTCCTCTTCTACTTGAGCATTTCGCCATAAGATTCTGACGATGGGGATCTTTTTGCTCCGTAACTCCTTCACTTCTTGATCTAGTATCCTTATGGGTCTCAATTCTAGTGTTAAGTCTTCCTTAACTTCTACTGGGACCTGGGGTAGAACTCGGGCGGGGTCCACGTCAGCCTTCCTTAACAAGGAGACATGGAACACATCATGGACCTTGGTTAGCTGTGGGGGCAAATCTACCTTGTAGGCTACTGGTCCTACTCGTTGTAAGATTTTGAAGGGTCCGATGAAGCGGGGAGTTAACTTCCCTTTCAATCCAAACCATAACATGTTCTTCCATGGGGCTACTTTCAAGAACACCTGGTCCCCCGTACTGAACTCGAGAGGTCTTCTCCTCACATCAGCATACTTCTTCTGTCTATCCTGTTCGGCTTTGATGCGATCCCTGATAGTTCTCACTTCTCCGTGGTGACTTGGACCAACTCTGCACCATATAACTTCCGGTCCCCAATTTCCTCCCAACACAAAGGAGTTCTGCACCTCCTACCATACAAGGCTTCATATGGGGCCATCCCTATTGTGGCTTGGTGACTATTGTTATACGTGAACTCCACCAATGCCATGTGTTCCTCCCAGTTTCCTCCAAATTCTAGCACACAAGCCCGTAATAGGTCTTCCAAGACTTGGATGACTCTTTCTGATTGGCCATCCGTTTGAGGGTGAAACGCAGTGCTCATGTCCAATCTTGTCCCCAAGGCATGTTGTATGCTCGGCCAAAGTCGAGAGGTGAACCTGGGATCTCGATCCGATACAATGGACACCGGAATCCCATGAAGTCGTACCACCTCATTTATGTAGATTTTGGCAAGCTTGTCCACCGAGTCGGTCATCTTTATAGGCAAGAATAGTGCGGATTTCGTCAACCGATCTACAATGACCCATATCGCATCATTTCCTTTCCTCCCTTTGGGAAATCCCGACACGAAATCCATGGTGATCATTTCCCACTTCCATTCTGGAATTTGTAATGGTTGTAATGGTCCCGCAGGCCTTTGGTGTTCAACCTTGACTTGTTGACATATCCCACACTTTGACACATACTCAGCTATTTCCCTTTTCATATTAGGCCACCAATAGAGGTGTTTCAGGTCTCGATACATCTTAGTGCTGCCAGGATGTATGGAGAACTTGGACTCATGTGCTTCTTGTAGAACCATTCGTTTGACTGTTTCGTCATTAGGCACGTACAACCGTTGTCCCATCATCAGGGACCCATCATCCGCTACTCAGAATTTCATTTCTACCCCGGCCTCCACATTCTTTCTAATCTTGGACCCCACCTTGTCATGGAATTGGGCATGTAGTATCTGTTCTCGATACGTTGGTCGCACCACTAATTGGGCTACTAACCCACCTCTTGCATCGATTCCCAAATCTGCTCCCAACTCTTTTAATTCTGCCAATTGCCGCCCCTTTCCCACTGCTAAGCTTCCCAAGGAGGCTTTATTTTTGCGACTGAAGGCATCTGCCACCACGTTTGCTTTCCCCGGGTGGTATTCTATGGTGCAATCATAATCCTTAATGAGTTCTATCCATCTTCTTTGCCGCATGTTCAACTCCTTTTGCGACATCAGATACTTCAGGCTCTTATGATCAGTAAAAATTTGGGTTCGAGACCCATACAAATAGTGTCTCCATATCCTCAAGGCAAATACTACAGCTGCCAACTCCAGGTCGTGCACCGGGTAGTTCACCTCATGAGTCTTTAATTGCCTTGATGCATAGGCGATCACCTTCCCATGTTGCATCAAAACACAACCCAATCCTTTCCCCGAGGCATCACTATATACCACAAAACCCTCGGTCCCTGAGGGGAGAGTTAACACTGGAGCAGTGGTGAGCCTCCTCTTCAATTCTTGGAAGCTTGCCTCACATTCTTCCGACCACACCCATTTCTTATCCTTCCTAGTTAGCTGGGTCAAAGGGGTTGCAGTCAGGGAAAAACCTTCGATAAATCTCCGATAGTATCCTGCAAGTCCCAGGAAACTACGTATTTCAGTGACCGAAGTCGGTCTTTCCCATTTCAAGACTGCTTCGACTTTTTGGGGGTCGACAAAAACACCTTCAGTTGAAATGACATGTCCCAGAAACGTCACTCTTTTCAGCCAAAATTCACATTTACTCAGTTTTGCATATAGCTGGTGATCCCTCAAGGTTTGTAAGGTTTGTCTCAAGTGTTCCTCGTGCTCCTCGAAAGAGTTCGAGTACACCAATATATCATCAATGAATACCACCACAAACTTATCCAGGTATGGTTGAAAAACCCGATTCATTAAATCCATGAAGAGGGCTGGGGCGTTCGTCAACCCGAACGGTAACACCAAAAATTCATAGTGTCCGTAACGAGTTCTAAATGCGGTCTTTGCTACGTCCGCTTCTTTAATCTTCATCTGATAGTACCCTCATCTCATATCTATCTTCGAAAATGCCCTCGCTCCTTTTAATTGGTCGAAAAATCATCTATCCGAGGTAACGGATACTTGTTTTTCATTGTTATTTTGTTCAACTGTCTATAGTCAATACAAAGTCTATGGGTTCCATCTTTCTTTCTTACAAATAGGACCGGTGCTCCCCAAGGAGAATTACTAGGCCGTATGAACCCTTTGTCTAATAATTCCTGTAATTGAGTCTTTAACTCGTTCAGTTCTGCTGGAGCCATTCGATACGGTTGTTGGGCTATGGGTGGGACTCCAGGGAAAGTGTCTATAGACACCTCTACCTCTCGCTCCGGGGGTAGTCCTGGTAGTTCTTCAGGAAACACATCTGGGAAATCCTTCACCACAGGAATATCCTTCAATAGTGGACCTTCATCATTAGAGTTTAAGATGTATGCGAGGTATCCCGTACATCCCTTTCTTAAAAGTTTTTGAGCTGTTACCACCGATATTAAAGCATTCAGTTTGAGAACTCTCTCTCCATCAAAAGTCATTTTCTCGCCCTTAGGTGTTTGGAAAGTAACAGTTTTAGCATAACAATCTATTAGCCTTGTATTTACTCAACCAATCCATGCCTAATATTATGTCAAAATCATGCAGCTCTAAGGGAATCAAGTCTACTTCTGTTTCATACCCGGATAAACTAACCCCCACATCCACATATACAATATTTGTTTCAACCATGTTTCGCATTGGAGTTCCAATTACAAATCCCTTCTCTACTATTTCTACTTCCTTTCTCAATTTAGCAACAATTCTCTTAGCAATGAATGAGTGGGTGGCACCGGGATCAAACAACACATGCACATTAAAATCATTCAATAGTAGTGTACCTGCCACCACATCCGATGCAGCCCTGGCCTCCTCCTATGTCAGATGGAAGACCCTCCCCGGGGTCCGATCATTTTGTGCCCTCGGCTTCCCTCGACTGGAGTTTTCCCCTGATTGAGAAGATCTCACTGGCCTATTAACAGTGACTGACTGTTGGTGGCTCTGACTGGGCTGTCTATAACTCTGCACTTGTCCGGTGTTCCGTTTGGGGCAGTCCCTCTTGTAATGACCTCTACCACCACAAAAATGACACCCTTGACTAAGATACTGGCAGTTCCTCCACCTATGACCCTCTCCTCTGCACACAAAACATCGCCCAGGGGAAACTGAGCAGTCCCCAGGGTGTTTTTGTCCACACTTTACACATAAAGGATAGTCCACACCCTTGCGGTCACCGGCCCCAGTAAAAGAGTTTGCCCTCGAGTGCGATTGTCCAACCATCACTCTCCCACTTGACTGCTGGTGAGGCGGTAATATCAAATTCCCCCTTTTTCCGTGCTGCTCAAACACTCCACTTTTTCCTTTCTTCGGGTGCGGTGGTCTGCCGCTGAAATAATCCCCATCTCTCTTTTTGCTTATACCCTGATACCCACCTTGGCTTTCGCCAATACACGCCTCCAAAGCTTGTGCAGCCTCAATCAACTCCCTCACCGATTTAAATCGCAAAGCTATCAATCCTTGTCTCAAATCTTGTCGTAAACCATCTCTCAACTTTTCAATCATATGTTCCTCTGTCGGCACATAATGTGGGGCGAACAAAGAGAGGTCATGGAATCTCCTTTCGTACTCCAATACTGACATATCACCCTGTCTTAATGCCAAGAACTCTTGTTCCTTCACCTTGCGATGATACTTGGAATAAAACTGATTCTCAAACTCTATCTTGAAGTCACTCCAAGTTAGCGTCTCAGTCGCACGCCTCAGCTGAACCGTTTCCCACCATGTCATGGCCCTATCAGACAGTAACTGGGTTGCACAATTTACCCTCAAACCCTCGGGTATGCTTATTTGAATCATTGTCTTCTCTACCTTCCTGATCCATCTTCCAGCTATCTCTGCATCTTGCTCCCCCATATACGGTTCACAACTCATTTCCCTCATACTCTTGACTAGTCGCACCAGTGGCACCACATTATCCATGGTCATGCTAGTCATAGGGGCTGCTGGTGGAATCTGCGTGGTGGGAGTTGTTTGTGCCGCTGAACTAGCCATGCCCTCCATCACTGCTTTAACTATTTGTACAAGGAATCCCACATCTACATATTGTGGGGGCACACCAGTTGGAACAGCAGATGGTTGTGCTTCTGTTCTTTCTCGCTGTTCTGTTGCAACCGGGGGGGTGTTCCCTCTGTTTGATTAGGCCTCGAGCCTTCCCCCGCCACCGTATCTTCCCCCTGCAAGGTTTCGGGTGGTATTATCGGAGCATGAGATGCCGTATCATCCAAGGGATCTTCGTCTTGCCAACCTTGGGCACCTCGGTTCACGCCCCTCCTTTCTAAGGAGGGCGGCTCAGTTCGTGTCCCTTGTCGGGTGCGTACCATCCTGAAATTCATCACAACAACACATTTATTAATGATCCTCAAGATCCATACCAAGTGCTCTGATACCAACTGTAACAACCCGGCTTTACAAGCCCAAAACACAGTAATTTTTTTTTTTTTTTTATATATGCATTCAATCCACATGGTGCCGGCAATCAATGGATCTAAATCCTCACATCATCAAAATGCAATCCATACAATCAACATTTCATTTCAAAGTGAAACTTACACAAACATGTAATATTAAGGTTGCTTGATTTGAAGTTCATATTAAAAATATATACATAGACATGAGTTTGCAGTCTTAACCTACTAATAGTCATCACAATTTTAAACAAAAAGGATCTAATAAAAGTTATACATTCAGTACATTGATCCCTACAAAACACATTGTGATTTAAAATACATCTACATAATTCCTTGCAAAAGTGGGTTCCCGTGTATCGGGTTTCCTAGGCATCTCGTTGGTGTGAAGTCCCTGCAGCAGTACAAACATTTAAGAGAATGCAAACACTTAATAATAATAAGAATGGTAACTAACGGTTTGGCAATTATGTAAAGCATTAACAATTATAATTTCTTCATGTATTTGCTATAACAACAAGTAGTACATATAGATACACAAGTTTTCGGATGCCATTCGCCAAAACTAGTCATTCATTTGTGTCGGCCATCCATCCGGATTCCATGAAGAAAGTTGCGTCGCTGCCGATCCCAAAATCGGCAGCAGAAACTGCATTGCTGCCGATCAAGGAATCGGCAGCGAAAACTGTGTCGCTGCCGATCCAAAATCGGCAGCGGAATCTACGTCGCTGCCGATCCACAATGGGCAGCGCAATCTGCGTCGTTGCCGATTTCTGTATCGGCAGCAAAAACTGGGTCGCTGCCGATTTCTGTATCGGCAGTGAATACAGTGTCGCTGCCGATCCAGAATCGGCAGCAGAAGCTGCGTCCCTGCCGATTTCTGCATCGGCAGCGGAGTCCCTCTTTTATCCCGGCCATCCATCCGTTTGGATGCCATTAGCCGAAGCTAATCAATCTTTAATCAACATTTAAGCGTTCAACAATCTAATATTGATTCTAACAATATGATAATGCTCAAGTTAAAATATTTCAAGATTCAACGTAAGAAAAAGGAAGGTGCAAGTCACCTACTTGCTCCACCTGTGGGTTGTTCCTGTCTTGATGATGGTCCAATCCCGGCCGCACCACCTAAGACATCAATGGTCACAAATCAGCACAGTTGTATTTATTTTATTTTTTAATCATATTCATCATCACACTTATTTCAAGAGTTCATATTCAAGTGTTCCATATTTTACACCATCATATCATGAAATTGTTACTAGCATTTAAATCATTCCTGCCTAGGAGGCTTATCGTAGGAATCGGCAGCGAGAACCGGTTCGCTGCGGGCTGCCCACTTCGGCAGTGAGAACTGGTTCGCTGCAGGCTGCCAATTCGGCAGCGACAACTGTTTCGCTGCTGGCAGCCTGTTCGGCAGCGAAAACTGCATCGCTGTTGGTGCCACAGTTTCGCTGCACAACGCACAACTCGGCAGCGAATATTAATTCGCTGCAGGAAGTTCAGTTTCGGCAGCAAAACAGAATTTCGCTGCACAATACACAAATCGGCAGCGAATATCGATTCGCTGCAGGAGGTTCGGTTTCGGCAGCGAAATTCGCAACACACAAATCGGCAGCGAATATCAATTCGCTGCAGGAGGTTCAGTCGCGGCAGCGAAACTCTGTTTCGCTGCACAATACACAAATCGGCAGCGAATATCGATTCGCTGCAGGAGGTTCGGTTGCGGCAGCGAAACAGAATTTCGCTGCAGGAGGTTCCGTTGCGGCAGCGAAACAGAATTTCTGCATCGGAATCCGCGTCGCTGCCCAATCCATAATCGTCAGCGGAAACTGCGTCGCTGCTGATTTTTGCATCGCCATCGAAACTGCGCTGCTGCCCAATCCAGAATCGGCAGTGAAAACTGCGTCGCTGCCGATTTCTGCATCGGCAGCGAAAACTGTATTCATCATCATCTCTCTCTCTCTCTCTAAATATATATATATTCATTTAGGTGTTTACAAGTGTGGTGTAGAACAAGTAGCAGAAGCATACATGCTCAAGAGGTATCACCCGAAATTCAAAGGCGACTGAATTTCGGCAACTGGAGCATCGAAGGCGGAATGTCGCAAAAGTCACCGAGTCAAAGCGTTTCGCTATGTGAGGAAGGAAGTGTGATGTAGAATATGTAGCAGAAGTATACATGCTCAAGAGGGATCACCCGAAATTCAAAGGCAACTGAATTTCGGCAACTGGGGAATCCAAGTCGGAATGCCGCGAAACTCACCGAGTCAAAGCGTTACGCCCTTTGCGGAAGGAAGTGTGGTGTAGAACAAGTAGCAGAAGCATACATGCTCAAGAGGGATCACCCGAAATTCAAAGGCAACTGAATTTCGGCAACCGGGGCATCGAAGTCGGAATGCCGCGAAACTCACCGAGTCAAAGCATTACGCCCTTTGCGGAAGGAAGTGTGGTGTAGAACAAGTAGCAGAAGCATACATGCTCAAGAGGGATCACCCGAAATTCAAAGGCAACTGAATTTCGGCAATCGGGGCATCGAAGTCGGAATGCGGCGAAACTCACCGAGTCAAAGCGTTACGCCCTTTGTGGAAGGAAGTGTGGAGTAGAACAAGTAGCAGAAGCATACATGCTCAAGAGGGATCACCCGAAATTCAAAGGCAACTGAATTTCGGCAACCGGGGCATCAAAGGCGGAATGCTATGAAACTCACCGAGTCAAAGCGTTACACCCTTTGCGGAAGGAAGTGTGGTGTAGAACAAGTAGCAGAAGCATACATGCTCAAGAGGGATCACCCGAAATTCAAAGGCAACTGAATTTCGGCAAACGGGGCATCGAAGTCGGAATGCCGCGAAACTCACCGAGTCAAAGCGTTACGCCTTTTGCGGAAGGAAGTGTGGTGTAGAACAAGTAGCAGAAGCATACATGCTCAATAGGGATCACCTGAAATTCAAAGGCAACTGAATTTCGGCAATCGGGGCATCGAAGTCGGAATGCTGCGAAACTCACCGAGTCAAAGCGTTACGCCCTTTATGGAAGGATGTGTGGAGTAGAACAAGTAGCAGAAGCATACATGCTCAAGAGGGATCACCCGAAATTCAAAGCCATCTGAATTTCGGCAACCGGGGAATCCAAGTCGGAATGCCGCGAAACTCACCGAGTCAAAGCGTTTCACTGTTTGCGGAAGCGAGTGTGATGTAGAACATGTAGCAGAAGCATACATGCACAAGAGGGATCACCCGAAATTCAAAGGGAACTAAATTTCGGCAACCAGGGCATCAAAATCGGAATGCCGCGAAACTCACCGAGTCAAAGCGTTACGCTCTTTGCGGAAGGAAGTGTGGTGTAGAACAAGTAGCAGAAGCATACATGCTCAAGAGGGATCACCCGAAATTTAAAGGCAACTGAATTTCAGCAAACGGGGCATCGAAGTCGGAATGCCACAACAATCACCGAGTCAAAGCGTTTCGCTATTTGAGGAAGGAAGTGTGATGTAGAACATGTAGCAGAAGCATACATGCTGAAGAGGGATCACCCGAAATTCAAAGGCAACTTACTTTCGGCAACCAAGGCATCGAAGTCGGAATGCCGCGAAACTCACCGAGTCAAAGCGTTTCGCCGTTTGCGGAAGGAAGTGTGATGTAGAACAAGTAGCAGAAGCATACATGCTCAAGAGGGATCACCCGAAATTCAAAGGCAACTGAATTTCGGCAACCGGGGAATCCAAGTCCGAATGCCGCGAAACTCACCGAGTCAAAGCGTTTCGCTGTTTGCGGAAGTGAGTGTGATGTAGAACAAGTAGCAGAAGCATACATGCTCAAGAGGGATCACCCGAAATTCAAAGGGTACTAAATTTCGGCAACCGGGGCATCGAAGCCGGAATGCCGCGAAACTCACCGACTCAAAGCGTTTAGCCGTTTGCGGAAGGAAGTGTGATGGAGAACAAGTAGCAGAAGCATACATGCTCAAGAGGGATCACCTGAAATTCAAAGGCAACTGAATTTCGGCAACCGGGGCATCAAAGTCGGAATGCCGTGAAACTCATCGAGTCAAAGCGTTACGCCCTTAGCGGAAGGAAGTGTGGTGTAGAACAAGTTGCAGAAGCATACATGCTCAAGAGGGATCACCCGAAATTCAAAGGCCACTGAATTTCGGCAACCGAGGCATCGAAGGCGGAATGCTGCGAAACTCACCGAGTCAAAGCATTACGCCCTTTGCGGAAGGAAGTGTGATGTAGAACAAGTAGCAGATGCATACATGCTCAAGAAGGATCACCCGGAATATTAAGGCAACTGAATTTCGGCAACCTGCGCATCGAAGTTGGAATGCCGCAAAAGTCACCGAGTCAAAGGGTTTCGCTCTTTGAGGAAGGAAGTGTGATGTAGAACATGTAGCAGAAGCATACATGCTCAAGAGGGATCACCCGATATTCAAAGGCAACAAAATTTCGTGAACCGGGGCATCAAAGTCGGAATGCCGCAACAGTGACCGAGTCAAAGCGTTTCGCTGTTTGAGGATGGAAGTGTGATGTAGAACATGTAGCAGAAGCATACATGCTCAAGAGGGATCACCTGAAATTCAAAGGCAACTGAATTTCGGCAACCGGGGAATCCAAGTCGGAATGCCGCAAAACTCACCGAGTCAAAGTGTTTCGCTGTTTGCGGAAGCAAGTGTGATGTACAACATGTAGCAGAAGCATACATGCTCAAGAGTGATCACCCGAAATTCAAAGGGAACTAAATTTCGTCAACCGGGGCATCGATGTCGGAATGCCGTGAAACTCACCGTGTCAAAGCGTTTCGCTGTTTGCGCAAGAGAGTGTGATGTAGAACAAGTAGCAGAAGCATACATGCTCAAGAGGGATCACCCGAAATTCAAAGGCAACTGAATTTCGGCAACTGGGGAATCCAAGTCGGAATGCCGCGAAACTCACCGAGTCAAAGCGTTACGCCCTTTGCGGAAGGAAGTGTGGTGTAGAACAAGTAGCAGAAGCATACATGCTTAAGAGGGATCACCCGAAATTCAAAGGCAACAGAATTTCGTCAACCGGGGCATCGAAGTCGGAATGCCTTGAAACGCATTGAGTCAAAGCGTTTCGCTGATTGCGGAAGAGAGTGTGGTGTAGAACAAGTAGCAGAAGCATACATGCTCAAGAGGGATCACCCGAATTTCAAAGGCGACTGAATTTCGGCAACCGGGGCATCGTAGTCGGAATGCCGTGAAACTAACCGAGTCCAAGCGTTTCGCTGTTTGCGGAAGCGAGTGTGATGTAGAACATGTAGCAGAAGCATACATGCTCAAGAGGGATCACCCGAAATTCAAAGGGAACTAAATTTCGTCAACCGGGGCATCGAAGTCGGAATGCCGGGAAACTCACCGCGTCAAAGCGTTTCGTTGTTTGCGGAAGAGAGTGTGATGTAGAAAAAGTAGGAGAAGCATACATGATCAAGAGGGATCACCCGACATTCAAAGGCAACAGAATTTCGTCAACCGGGGCATCAAAGTCGGAATGCCGTGAAACTCACCGTGTCAAAGCGTTTCGCTGTTTGCGAAAGGAAGTATGATGTAGAACAAGTAACAGAAGCATACATGCTCAAGAGGGATCACCCGAAATTCAAAGGCAACTGAATTTCGGCAACCGGGGCATCGAAGTCGGAATGCCGCAAAAGTCACCGAGTCAAAGCGTTTCGCTGTTTCAGGAAGGAAGTGTGATGTAGAACATGTAGCAGAAGCATACATGCTCAAGAGGGATCACCCGAAATTCAAAGGCAACTGAATTTCGGCAACTGGGGAATCCAAGTCGGAATGCCGCGAAACTCACCGAGTTAAAGCGTTTCGCTGTTTGCGGAAGCGAGTGTGATGTAGAACATGTAGCAGAAGCATACATGCTCAAGAGGGATCACCTGAAATTCAAAGGGAACTAAATTTTGGCAACCGAGGCATCGAAGTCGGAATGCCGTGAAACTCACCGTGTCAAATCGTTTCGCTGTTTGCGAAAGGAAGTATGATGTAGAACAAGTAACAGAAGCATACATGCTCAAGAGGGATCACCCGAAATTCAAAGGCAACAGAATTTTGGCAACCGGGGCATCGAAGTTGGAATGCCGCGAAACTCACAGAGTCAAAGCGTTTCGCCGTTTGTGAAATGAAGTGTGGTGTAGAACAAGTAGCAGAAGCATACATGCTCAAGAGGGATCACCCGACATTCAAAGGCAACAGAATTTCGTCAACCGGGCATCAAAGTCGGAATGCCGTGAAACTCACCGTGTCAAAGCGTTTCGCTGTTTGCGGAAAAGAGTGTGATGTAGAACAAGTAGCAGAAGCTTACATGCTCAAGAGGGATCACCCGAAATTCAAAGGCAACAGAATTTCGTCAACCGGGGCATCGAAGTTGGAATGCCGTGAAACTCACCGTGTCAAAACGTTTCGCTGTTTGCGGAAGAGAGTGTGATGTAGAACAAGTAGCAGAAGCATACATGCTCAAGAGGGATCACCCGAAATTCAAAGGCAACAGAATTTTGGCAATCGGGGCATCGAAGGCGGAATGCCGCGAAACTCACAGAGTCAAAGCGTTTCGCCGTTTGCGGAAAGAAGTGTGATGTAGAACAAGTAGCTGATGCATACATGCTTAAGAGGGATCACCCGAAATTCAAAGGCCACAGAATTTCGTCAACCGGGGCATCGAAGTCGGAATGCCGCGAAACTCACAGAGTCAAAGCGTTTCGCCGTTTGCGAAATGAAGTGTGGTGTAGAACAAGTAGCAGAAGCATACATGCTCAAGAGGGATCACCCGACATTCAAAGGCAACAGAATTTCGTCAACCGGGGCATCAAAGCCGGAATGCCGTGAAACTCACCGTGTCAAAGCGTTTCGCTGTTTGCGAAAGGAAGTATGATGTAGAACAAGTAGCAGAAGCATACATGCTCAAGAGGGATCACCCGAAATTCAAAGGCAACTGAATTTCGGCAACCGGGGCATCGAAGTTGGAATGCCGCAAAAGTCACCGAGTCAAAGCGTTTCGCTGTTTCAGGAAGGAAGTGTGATGTAGAACATTTAGCAGAAGCATACATGCTCAAGATGGATCACCCGAAATTCAAAGGCAACTGAATTTCGGCAACTGGGGAATCCAAGTCGGAATGCCGCGAAACTCACCGAGTTAAAGCGTTTCGCTGTTTGCGGAAGCGAGTGTGATGTAGAACATGTAGCAGAAGCATACATGCTCAAGAGGGATCACCTGAAATTCAAAGGGAACTAAATTTTGGCAACCGAGGCATCGAAGTCGGAATGCCGTGAAACTCACCGTGTCAAATCGTTTCGCTGTTTGCGAAAGGAAGTATGATGTAGAACAAGTAACAGAAGCATACATGCTCAAGAGGGATCACCCGAAATTCAAAGGCAACAGAATTTTGGCAACCGGGGCATCGAAGTTGGAATGCCGCGAAACTCACAGAGTCAAAGCGTTTCGCCGTTTGCGAAATGAAGTGTGGTGTAGAACAAGTAGCAGAAGCATACATGCTCAAGAGGGATCACCCGACATTCAAAGGCAACAGAATTTCGTCAACCGGGCATCAAAGTCGGAATGCCGTGAAACTCACCGTGTCAAAGCGTTTCGCTGTTTGCGGAAGAGAGTGTGATGTAGAACAAGTAGCAGAAGCATACATGCTCAAGAGGGATCACCCGAAATTCAAAGGCAACAGAATTTCGTCAACCGGGGCATCGAAGTTGGAATGCCGTGAAACTCACCGTGTCAAAACGTTTCGCTGTTTGCGGAAGAGAGTGTGATGTAGAACAAGTAGCAGAAGCATACATGCTCAAGAGGGATCACCCGAAATTCAAAGGCAACAGAATTTTGGCAATCGGGGTATCGAAGGCGGAATGCCGCGAAACTCACAGAGTCAAAGCGTTTCGCCGTTTGCGGAAAGAAGTGTGATGTAGAACAAGTAGCTGATGCATACATGCTTAAGAGGGATCACCCGAAATTCAAAGGCAACAGAATTTCGTCAACCGGGGCATCGAAGTCGGAATGCCGTGAAACTCACCGTGTCAAAGCGTTTCGCTGTTTGCGGAAGAGAGTGTGATGTAGAACAAGTAGCAGAAGCATACATGCTCAAGAGGGATCACCCGAAATTCAAAGGCAACAGAATTTTGGCAATCGGGGCATCGAAGGCGGAAGGCTGGGAAACTTACCGAGTCAAAGCGTTACGCCCTTTGCGGAAGAGAGTGTGATGTAGAACAAGTAGCAGAAGCATACATGCTCAAGAGGGATCACCCAAAATTCAAAGGCCACTGAATTTCGGCAATCGGGGCATCGAAGTCGGAATGCCGTGAAAGTCACCGAGTCAAAGCGTTTCGCCATTTGAGAAAGGAAGTATGATGTAGAACAAGTAGCAGAAGCATACATGCTCAAGAGGGATCACCCGAATTTCAAAGGCGACTGAATTTTGGCAACCGGGGCATCGTAGTCGGAATGCCGTGAAACTCACCGAGTCCAAGCGTTTCGCTGTTTGCGGAAGCGAGTGTGATGTAGAACATGTAGCAGAAGCATACATGCTCAAGAGGGATCAACCGAAATTCAAAGGGAACTAAATTTCGTCAACCGGGGCATCGAAGTCGGAATGCCGGGAAACTCACCGCGTCAAAGCGTTTCGCCGTTTGCGGAAAGAAGTGTGATGTAAAACAAGTACCAGATGCATACATGCTCAAGAGGGATCACCCGAAATTCAAAAGCAACAGAATTTCGTCAACCGGGGCATCGAAGTCGGAATGCCGTGAAACTCACCGTGTCAAAGCGTTTCGCTGTTTGCGGAAGAGAGTGTGATGTAGAACAAGTAGCAGAAGCATACATGCTCAAGAGGGATCACCCGAAATTCAAAGGCAACAGAATTTTGGCAATCGGGGCTTCGAAGGCGGAAGGCTACGAAACTCACCGAGTCAAAGCGTTACGCCCTTTGCGGAAGAGAGTGTGATGTAGAACATGTAGCAGAAGCATACATGCTCAAGAGGGATCACCCGAAATTCAAAGGCCACAGAATTTCGTCAACCGGGGCATCGAAGTCGGAATGCCGCGAAACTCACAGAGTCAAAGCGTTTCGCCGTTTGCGAAATGAAGTGTGGTGTAGAACAAGTAGCAGAAGCATACATGCTCAAGAGGGATCACCCGACATTCAAAGGCAACAGAATTTCATCAACCGTGGCATCAAAGTCGGAATGCCGTGAAACTCACCGTGTCAAAGCGTTTCGCTGTTTGCGAAAGGAAGTATGATGTAGAACAAGTAACAGAAGCATACATGCTCAAGAGGGATCACCCGAAATTCAAAGGCAACTGAATTTCGGCAACCGGGGCATCGAAGTCGGAATGCCGCAACAGTCACCGAGTCAAAGCGTTTCGCTGTTTGAGGAAGGAAGTGTGATGTAGAACATGTAGCAGAAGCATACATGCTCAAGATGGATCACCCGAAATTCAAAGGCAACTGAATTTCGGCAACTGGGGAATCCAAGTCGGAATGCCGCGAAACTCACCGAGTTAAAGCGTTTCGCTGTTTGCGGAAGCGAGTGTGATGTAGAACATGTAGCAGAAGCATACATGCTCAAGAGGGATCACCTGAAATTCAAAGGGAACTAAATTTTGGCAACCGAGGCATCGAAGTCGGAATGCCGTGAAACTCACCGTGTCAAATCGTTTCGCTGTTTGCGAAAGGAAGTATGATGTAGAACAAGTAACAGAAGCATACATGCTCAAGAGGGATCACCCGAAATTCAAAGGCAACAGAATTTTGGCAACCGGGGCATCGAAGTTGGAATGCCGCGAAACTCACAGAGTCAAAGCGTTTCGCCGTTTGCGAAATGAAGTGTGGTGTAGAACAAGTAGCAGAAGCATACATGCTCAAGAGGGATCACCCGACATTCAAAGGCAACAGAATTTCATCAACCGGGCATCAAAGTCGGAATGCCGTGAAACTCACCGTGTCAAAGCGTTTCGCTGTTTGCGGAAGAGAGTGTGATGTAGAACAAGTAGCAGAAGCATACATGCTCAAGAGGGATCACCCGATATTCAAAGGCAACAGAATTTCGTCAACCGGGGCATCGAAGTTGGAATGCCGTGAAACTCACCGTGTCAAAACGTTTCGCTGTTTGCGGAAGAGAGTGTGATGTAGAACAAGTAGCAGAAGCATACATGCTCAAGAGGGATCACCCGAACTTCAAAGGCAACAGAATTTTGGCAACCGGGGCATCGAAGTTGGAATGCCGCGAAACTCACAGAGTCAAAGCGTTTCGCCGTTTGCGAAATGAAGTGTGGTGTAGAACAAGTAGCAGAAGCATACATGCTCAAGAGGGATCACCCGACATTCAAAGGCAACAGAATTTCATCAACCGGGCATCAAAGTCGGAATGCCGTGAAACTCACCGTGTCAAAGCGTTTCGCTGTTTGCGGAAGAGAGTGTGATGTAGAACAAGTAGCAGAAGCATACATGCTCAAGAGGGATCACCCGATATTCAAAGGCAACAGAATTTCGTCAACCGGGGCATCGAAGTTGGAATGCCGTGAAACTCACCGTGTCAAAACGTTTCGCTGTTTGCGGAAGAGAGTGTGATGTAGAACAAGTAGCAGAAGCATACATGCTCAAGAGGGATCACCCGAACTTCAAAGGCAACAAAATTTTGGCAATCGGGGCATCGAAGGCGGAATGCCGCGAAACTCACAGAGTCAAAGCGTTTCGCCGTTTGCGGAAAGAAGTGTGATGTAGAACAAGTAGCAGATGCATACATGCTCAAGAGGGATCACCCGAAATTCAAAAGCAACAGAATTTCGTCAACCGGGGCATCGAAGTCGGAATGCCGTGAAACTCACCGTGTCAAAGCGTTTCGCTGTTTGCGGAAGAGAGTGTGATGTAGAACAAGTAGCAGAAGCATACATGCTCAAGAGGGATCACCCGAAATTCAAAGGCAACAGAATTTTGGCAATCGGGGCATCGAAGGCGGAAGGTTGTGAAACTCACCGAGTCAAAGCGTTACGCCCTTTGCGGAAGAGAGTGTGATGTAGAACAAGTAGCAGAAGCATACATGCTCAAGAGGGATCACCCAAAATTCAAAGGCCACTGAATTTCGGCAATCGGGGCATCGAAGTCGGAATGCCGTGAAAGTCACCGAGTCAAAGCGTTTCGCCATTTGAGAAAGGAAGTATGATGTAGAACAAGTAGCAGAAGCATACATGCTCAAGAGGGATCACCCGAAATTCAAAGGCCACAGAATTTCGTCAACCAGGGCAACGAAGTCGGAATGCCGCGAAACTCACAGAGTCAAAGCGTTTCGCCGTTTGCGAAATGAAGTATGGTGTAGAACAAGTAGCAGAAGCATACATGCTCAAGAGGGATCACCCGACATTCAAAGGCAACAGAATTTCGTCAATCGGGCATCAAAGTCGGAATGCCGTGAAACTCACCGTGTCAAAGCGTTTCGCTGTTTGCGGAAGGGAGTGTGATGTAGAACAAGTAGCAGAAGCATACATGCTCAAGAGGGATCTCCCGAAATTCAAAGGCAACAGAATTTCGTCAACCGGGGCATCGAAGTTGGAATGCCGTGAAACTCACCGTGTCAAAACGTTTCGCTGTTTGCGGAAGAGTGTGTGATGTAGAACAAGTAGCAGAAGCATACATGCTCAAGAGGGATCACCCGAAATTCAAAGGCAACTGAATTTCGGCAACCGGGGCATCGAAGTCGGAATGCCGCAACAGTCACCGAGTCAAAGCGTTTCGCTGTTTGAGGAAGGAAGTGTGATGTAGAACATGTAGCAGAAGCATACATGCTCAAGATGGATCACCCGAAATTCAAAGGCAACTGAATTTCGGCAACTGGGGAATCCAAGTCGGAATGCCGCGAAACTCACCGAGTTAAAGCGTTTCGCTGTTTGCGGAAGCGAGTGTGATGTAGAACATGTAGCAGAAGCATACATGCTCAAGAGGGATCACCTGAAATTCAAAGGGAACTAAATTTTGGCAACCGAGGCATCGAAGTCGGAATGCCGTGAAACTCACCGTGTCAAATCGTTTCGCCGTTTGCGGAAAGACGTGTGATGTAGAATAAGTAGCTGATGCATACATGCTTAAGAGGGATCACCCGAAATTCAAAGGCCACAGAATTTCGTCAACCGGGGCATCGAAGTCGGAATGCCGCGAAACTCACAGAGTCAAAGCGTTTCGCCATTTGCGAAATGAAGTGTGGTGTAGAACAAGTAGCAGAAGCATACATGCTCAAGAGGGATCACCCGACATTCAAAGGCAACAGAATTTCGTCAACCGGGGCATCAAAGCCGGAATGCCGTGAAACTCACCGTGTCAAAGCGTTTCGCTGTTTGCGAAAGGAAGTATGATGTAGAACAAGTAACAGAAGCATACATGCTCAAGAGGGATCACCCGAAATTCAAAGGCAACTGAATTTCGGCAACCGGGGCATCGAAGTCGGAATGCCGCAACAGTCACCGAGTCAAAGCGTTTCGCTGTTTCAGGAAGGAAGTGTGATGTAGAACATGTAGCAGAAGCATACATGCTCAAGATGGATCACCCGAAATTCAAAGGCAACTGAATTTCGGCAACTGGGGAATCCAAGTCGGAATGTCGCGAAACTCACCGAGTTAAAGCGTTTCGCTGTTTGCGGAAGCGAGTGTGATGTAGAACATGTAGCAGAAGCATACATGCTCAAGAGGGATCACCTGAAATTCAAAGGGAACTAAATTTTGGCAACCGAGGCATCGAAGTCGGAATGCCGTGAAACTCACCGTGTCAAATCGTTTCGCTGTTTGCGAAAGGAAGTATGATGTAGAACAAGTAACAGAAGCATACATGCTCAAGAGGGATCACCCGAAATTCAAAGGCAACAGAATTTTGGCAACCGGGGCATCGAAGTTGGAATGCCGCGAAACTCACAGAGTCAAAGCGTTTCGCCGTTTGCGAAATGAAGTGTGGTGTAGAACAAGTAGCAGAAGCATACATGCTCAAGAGGGATCACCCGACATTCAAAGGCAACAGAATTTCGTCAACCGGGCATCAAAGTCGGAATGCCGTGAAACTCACCGTGTCAAAGCGTTTCGCTGTTTGCGGAAGAGAGTGTGATGTAGAACAAGTAGCAGAAGCATACATGCTCAAGAGGGATCACCCGAAATTCAAAGGCAACAGAATTTCGTCAACCGGGGCATCGAAGTTGGAATGCCGTGAAACTCACCGTGTCAAAACGTTTCGCTGTTTGCGGAAGAGAGTGTGATGTAGAACAAGTAGCAGAAGCATACATGCTCAAGAGGGATCACCCGAAATTCAAAGGCAACAGAATTTTGGCAATCGGGGCATCGAAGGCGGAATGCCGCGAAACTCACAGAGTCAAAGCGTTTCGCCGTTTGCGGAAAGAAGTGTGATGTAGAACAAGTAGATGATGCATACATGCTTAAGAGGGATCACCCGAAATTCAAAGGCAACAAAATTTCGTCAACCGGGGCATCGAAGTCGGAATGCCGTGAAACTCACCGTGTCAAAGCGTTTCGCTGTTTGCGGAAGAGAGTGTGATGTAGAACAAGTAGCAGAAGCATACATGCTCAAGAGGGATCACCCGAAATTCAAAGGCAACAGAATTTTGGCAACCGGGGCATCGAAGTTGGAATGCCGCGAAACTCACAGAGTCAAAGCGTTTCGCCGTTTGCGAAATGAAGTGTGGTGTAGAACAAGTAGCAGAAGCATACATGCTCAAGAGGGATCACCCGACATTCAAAGGCAACAGAATTTCGTCAACCGGGCATCAAAGTCGGAATGCCGTGAAACTCACCGTGTCAAAGCGTTTCGCTGTTTGCGGAAGAGAGTGTGATGTAGAACAAGTAGCAGAAGCATACATGCTCAAGAGGGATCACCCGAAATTCAAAGGCAATAGAATTTCGTCAACCGGGGCATCGAAGTTGGAATGCCGTGAAACTCACCGTGTCAAAACGTTTCGCTGTTTGCGGAAGAGAGTGTGATGTAGAACAAGTAGCAGAAGCATACATGCTCAAGAGGGATCACCCGAAATTCAAAGGCAACAGAATTTCGGCAATCGGGGCATCGAAGGCGGAATGCCGCGAAACTCACCGAGTCAAAGCGTTTCGCCGTTTGCGGAAAGAAGTGTGATGTAGAACAAGTAGCAGAAGCATACATGCTCAAGAGGGATCACCCGAAATTCAAAGGCAACAGAATTTCGTCAACCGGGGCATCGAAGTCGGAATGCCGTGAAACTCACCGTGTCAAAGCGTTTCGCTGTTTGCGGAAGAGAGTGTGATGTAGAACAAGTAGCAGAAGCATACATGCTCAAGAGGGATCACCCGAAATTCAAAGGCAACAGAATTTTGGCAATCGGGGCATCGAAGGCGGGAGGCTGGGAAACTCACCGTGTCAAAGCGTTTCGCTGTTTGCGGAAGAGAGTGTGATGTAGAACAAGTAGCAGAAGCATACATGCTCAAGAGGGATCACCCAAAATTCAAAGGCCACTGAATTTCGGCAATCGGGGCATCGAAGTCGGAATGCCGTGAAAGTCACCGAGTCAAAGCGTTTCGCCATTTGAGAAAGGAAGTGTGATGTAGAACAAGTAGCAGAAGCATACATGCTCAAGAGGGATCACCCGAAATTCAAAGGCAACTGAATTTCGGCAACCGGGGCATCGTAGTCGGAATGCCGTGAAACTCACCGAGTCAAAGCGTTTCGCCGTTTGCGGAAGGAAGTGTGATGTAGAACAAGTAGCAGAAGCATACATGCTCAAGAGGGATCACCCGAAATTCAAAGGGAACTAAATTTCGGCAACCGGGGCATCGAAGTCGGAATGCCGGGAAACTCACCGCGTCAAAGCGTTTCGCCGTTTGCGGAAGGAAGTGTGATGTAGAACAAGTAGCAGAAGCATACATGCTCAAGAGGGATCACCCGAAATTCAAAGGCAACTGAATTTCGGCAACCGGGGCATCGAAGTCGGAATGCCGCGAAACTCACCGAGTCAAAGCGTTTCGCTGTTTGCGGAAGAGAGTGTGATGTAGAACAAGTAGCAGAAGCATACATGCTCAAGAGGGATCACCCGAAATTCAAAGGCAACTGAATTTCGGCAACCGGGGCATCGAAGTCGGAATGCCGCGAAACTCACCGAGTCAAAGCGTTTCGCCTGTTTGCGGAAGGAAGTGTGATGTAGAACAAGTAGCAGAAGCATACATGCTCAAGAGGGATCACCCGAAATTCAAAGGCAACTGAATTTCGGCAACCGGGGCATCGAAGTCGGAATGCCGCGAAACTCACCGAGTCAAAGCGTTTCGCCTGTTTGCGGAAGGAAGTGTGATGTAGAACAAGTAGCAGAAGCATACATGCTCAAGAGGGATCACCCGAAATTCAAAGGCAACATGAATTTCGGCAACCGGGGCATCGAAGTCGGAATGCCGCGAAACTCACCGATGTCAAAGCGTTTCGCTGTTTGCGGAAGGAAGTGTGATGTAGAACAAGTAGCAGAAGCATACATGCTCAAGAGGGATCACCCGAAATTCAAAGGCAACTGAATTTCGGCAACCGGGGCATCGAAGTCGGAATGCCGCGAAACTCACCGAGTCAAAGCGTTTCGCTGTTTGCGGAAGGAAGTGTGATGTAGAACAAGTAGCAGAAGCATACATGCTCAAGAGGGATCACCCGAAATTCAAAGGCAACTGAATTTCGGCAACTGGGGAATCGAAGTCGGAATGCCGCGAAACTCACCGAGTCAAAGCGTTTCGCTGTTTGCGGAAGGGAGTGTGATGTAGAACAAGTAGCAGAAGCATACATGCTCAAGAGGGATCACCCGAAATTCAAAGGCAACTGAATTTCGGCAACCGGGGCATCGAAGTCGGAATGCCGCGAAACTCACCGAGTCAAAGCGTTTCGCTGTTTGCGGAAGGAAGTGTGATGTAGAACAAGTAGCAGAAGCATACATGCTCAAGAGGGATCACCCGAAATTCAAAGGCAACTGAATTTCGGCAACCGGGGCATCGAAGTCGGAATGCCGCGAAACTCACCGAGTCAAAGCGTTTCGCCGTTTGCGGAAGGAAGTGTGATGTAGAACAAGTAGCAGAAGCATACATGCTCAAGAGGGATCACCCGAAATTCAAAGGCAACTGAATTTCGGCAACCGGGGCATCGAAGTCGGAATGCCGCGAAACTCACCGAGTCAAAGCGTTTCGCTGTTTGCGGAAGGAAGTGTGATGTAGAACAAGTAGCAGAAGCATACATGCTCAAGAGGGATCACCCGAAATTCAAAGGCAACTGAATTTCGGCAACCGGGGCATCGAAGTCGGAATGCCGCGAAACTCACCGAGTCAAAGCGTTTCGCTGTTTGCGGAAGAGAGTGTGATGTAGAACAAGTAGCAGAAGCATACATGCTCAAGAGGGATCACCCGAAATTCAAAGGCAACTGAATTTCGGCAATCGGGGCATCGAAGTCGGAATGCCGCGAAACTCACCGAGTCAAAGCGTTTCGCCGTTTGCGGAAGGAAGTGTGATGTAGAACAAGTAGCAGAAGCATACATGCTCAAGAGGGATCACCCGAAATTCAAAGGCAACTGAATTTCGGCAACCGGGGCATCGAAGTCGGAATGCCGCGAAACTCACCGAGTCAAAGCGTTTCGCTGTTTGCGGAAGAGAGTGTGATGTAGAACAAGTAGCAGAAGCATACATGCTCAAGAGGGATCACCCGAAATTCAAAGGCAACTGAATTTCGGCAACCGGGGCATCGAAGTCGGAATGCCGCGAAACTCACCGAGTCAAAGCGTTTCGCTGTTTGCGGAAGGAAGTGTGATGTAGAACAAGTAGCAGAAGCATACATGCTCAAGAGGGATCACCCGAAATTCAAAGGCAACTGAATTTCGGCAACCGGGGCATCGAAGTCGGAATGCCGCGAAACTCACCGAGTCAAAGCGTTTCGCTGTTTGAGGAAGGAAGTGTGATGTAGAACATGTAGCAGAAGCATACATGCTCAAGAGGGATCACCCGAAATTCAAAGGCAACTGAATTTCGGCAACCGGGGCATCGAAGTCGGAATGCCGCGAAACTCACCGAGTCAAAGCGTTTCGCTGTTTGCGGAAGCGAGTGTGATGTAGAACAAGTAGCAGAAGCATACATGCTCAAGAGGGATCACCCGAAATTCAAAGGCAACTGAATTTCGGCAACCGGGGCATCGAAGTCGGAATGCCGCGAAACTCACCGAGTCAAAGCGTTTCGCCGTTTGCGGAAGGAAGTAGTGATGTAGAACAAGTAGCAGAAGCATACATGCTCAAGAGGGATCACCCGAAATTCAAAGGCAACTGAATTTCGGCAACCGGGGCATCGAAGTCGGAATGCCGCGAAACTCATCGAGTCAAAGCGTTTCGCCTTTTGCGGAAGGAAGTGTGATGTAGAACAAGTAGCAGAAGCATACATGCTCAAGAGGGATCACCCGAAATTCAAAGGCAACTGAATTTCGGCAACCGGGGCATCGAAGTCGGAATGCCGCGAAACTCACCGAGTCAAAGCGTTTCGCCTGTTTGCGGAAGGAAGTGTGATGTAGAACAAGTAGCAGAAGCATACATGCTCAAGAGGGATCACCCGAAATTCAAAGGCAACTGAATTTCGGCAACCGGGGCATCGAAGTCGGAATGCCGCGAAACTCACCGAGTCAAAGCCTTTCCCTGTTTGCGGAAGAGAGTGTGATGTAGAACAAGTAGCAGAAGCATACATGCTCAAGAGGGATCACCCGAAATTCAAAGGCAACTGAATTTCGGCAACCGGGGCATCGAAGTCGGAATGCCGCGAAACTCACCGAGTCAAAGCGTTTCGCCGTTTGCGGAAGGAAGTGTGATGTAGAACAAGTAGCAGAAGCATACATGCTCAAGAGGGATCACCCGAAATTCAAAGGCAACTGAATTTCGGCAACCGGGGCATCGAAGTCGGAATGCCGCGAAACTCACCGAGTCAAAGCGTTTCGCCGTTTGCGGAAGAAGTGTGATGTAGAACAAGTAGCAGAAGCATACATGCTCAAGAGGGATCACCCGAAATTCAAAGGCAACTGAATTTCGGCAACCGGGGCATCGAAGTCGGAATGCCGCGAAACTCACCGAGTCAAAGCGTTTCGCCTGTTTGCGGAAGGAAGTGTGATGTAGAACAAGTAGCAGAAGCATACATGCTCAAGAGGGATCACCCGAAATTCAAAGGCAACTGAATTTCGGCAACCGGGGCATCGAAGTCGGAATGCCGCGAAACTCACCGAGTCAAAGCGTTTCGTTGTTTGCGGAAGGAAGTGTGATGTAGAACAAGTAGCAGAAGCATACATGCTCAAGAGGGATCACCCGAAATTCAAAGGCAACTGAATTTCGGCAACCGGGGCATCGAAGTCGGAATGCCGCGAAACTCACCGAGTCAAAGCGTTTCGCTGTTTGCGGAAGGAAGTGTGATGTAGAACAAGTAGCAGAAGCATACATGCTCAAGAGGGATCACCCGAAATTCAAAGGCAACTGAATTTCGGCAACCGGGGCATCGAAGTCGGAATGCCGCGAAACTCACCGAGTCAAAGCGTTTCGCCTGTTTGCGGAAGGAAGTGTGATGTAGAACAAGTAGCAGAAGCATACATGCTCAAGAGGGATCACCCGAAATTCAAAGGCAACTGAATTTCGGCAACCGGGGCATCGAAGTCGGAATGCCGCGAAACTCACCGAGTCAAAGCGTTTCGCCGTTTGCGGAAGGAAGTGTGATGTAGAACAAGTAGCAGAAGCATACATGCTCAAGAGGGATCACCCGAAATTCAAAGGCAACTGAATTTCGGCAACCGGGGCATCGAAGTCGGAATGCCGCGAAACTCACCGAGTCAAAGCGTTTCGCTGTTTGCGGAAGGAAGTGTGATGTAGAACAAGTAGCAGAAGCATACATGCTCAAGAGGGATCACCCGAAATTCAAAGGCAACTGAATTTCGGCAACCGGGGCATCGAAGTCGGAATGCCGCGAAACTCACCGAGTCAAAGCGTTTCGCTGTTTGCGGAAGGAAGTGTGATGTAGAACAAGTAGCAGAAGCATACATGCTCAAGAGGGATCACCCGAAATTCAAAGGCAACTGAATTTCGGCAATCGGGGCATCGAAGTCGGAATGCCGCGAAACTCACCGAGTCAAAGCGTTTCGCCGTTTGCGGAAGGAAGTGTGATGTAGAACAAGTAGCAGAAGCATACATGCTCAAGAGGGATCACCCGAAATTCAAAGGCAACTGAATTTCGGCAACCGGGGCATCGAAGTCGGAATGCCGCGAAACTCACCGAGTCAAAGCGTTTCGCTGTTTGCGGAAGGAAGTGTGATGTAGAACAAGTAGCAGAAGCATACATGCTCAAGAGGGATCACCCGAAATTCAAAGGCAACTGAATTTCGGCAACCGGGGCATCGAAGTCGGAATGCCGCGAAACTCACCGAGTCAAAGCGTTTCGCCATTTGCGGAAGGAAGTGTGATGTAGAACAAGTAGCAGAAGCATACATGCTCAAGAGGGATCACCCGAAATTCAAAGGCAACTGAATTTCGGCAACCGGGGCATCGAAGTCGGAATGTCGCGAAACTCACTGAGTCAAAGCGTTTCGCCTGTTGCGGAAGGAAGTGTGATGTAGAACAAGTAGCAGAAGCATACATGCTCAAGAGGGATCACCCGAAATTCAAAGGCAACTGAATTTCGGCAACCGGGGCATCGAAGTCGGAATGCCGCGAAACTCACCGAGTCAAAGCGTTTCGCCGTTTGCGGAAGAAGTGTGATGTAGAACAAGTAGCAGAAGCATACATGCTCAAGAGGGATCACCCGAAATTCAAAGGCAACTGAATTTCGGCAACCGGGGCATCGAAGTCGGAATGCCGCGAAACTCACCGAGTCAAAGCGTTTCGCTGTTTGCGGAAGGAAGTGTGATGTAGAACAAGTAGCAGAAGCATACATGCTCAAGAGGGATCACCCGAAATTCAAAGGCAACTGAATTTCGGCAACCGGGGCATCGAAGTCGGAATGCCGCGAAACTCACCGAGTCAAAGCGTTTCGCCGTTTGCGGAAGGAAGTGTGATGTAGAACAAGTAGCAGAAGCATACATGCTCAAGAGGGATCACCCGAAATTCAAAGGCAACTGAATTTCGGCAACCGGGGCATCGAAGTCGGAATGCCGCGAAACTCACCGAGTCAAAGCGTTTCGCTGTTTGCGGAAGGAAGTGTGATGTAGAACAAGTAGCAGAAGCATACATGCTCAAGAGGGATCACCCGAAATTCAAAGGCAACTGAATTTCGGCAACCGGGGCATCGAAGTCGGAATGCCGCGAAACTCACCGAGTCAAAGCGTTTCGCCGTTTGCGGAAGGAAGTGTGATGTAGAACAAGTAGCAGAAGCATACATGCTCAAGAGGGATCACCCGAAATTCAAAGGCAACTGAATTTCGGCAACCGGGGCATCGAAGTCGGAATGCCGCGAAACTCACCGAGTCAAAGCGTTTCGCTGTTTGCGGAAGGAAGTGTGATGTAGAACAAGTAGCAGAAGCATACATGCTCAAGAGGGATCACCCGAAATTCAAAGGCAACTGAATTTCGGCAACCGGGGCATCGAAGGCGGAATGCCGCGAAACTCACCGAGTCAAAGCGTTTCGCCGTTTGCGGAAGGAAGTGTGATGTAGAACAAGTAGCAGAAGCATACATGCTCAAGAGGGATCACCCGAAATTCAAAGGCAACTGAATTTCGGCAACCGGGGCATCGAAGTCGGAATGCCGCGAAACTCACCGAGTCAAAGCGTTTCGCTGTTTGCGGAAGGAAGTGTGATGTAGAACAAGTAGCAGAAGCATACATGCTCAAGAGGGATCACCCGAAATTCAAAGGCAACTGAATTTCGGCAACCGGGGCATCGAAGTCGGAATGCCGCGAAACTCACCGAGTCAAAGCGTTTCGCCTTTGCGGAAGGAAGTGTGATGTAGAACAAGTAGCAGAAGCATACATGCTCAAGAGGGATCACCCGAAATTCAAAGGCAACTGAATTTCGGCAACCGGGGCATCGAAGTCGGAATGCCGCGAAACTCACCGAGTCAAAGCGTTTCGCCGTTTGCGGAAGGAAGTGTGATGTAGAACAAGTAGCAGAAGCATACATGCTCAAGAGGGATCACCCGAAATTCAAAGGCAACTGAATTTCGGCAACCGGGGCATCGAAGTCGGAATGCCGCGAAACTCACCGAGTCAAAGCGTTTCGCCATTTGCGAAGGAAGTGTGATGTAGAACAAGTAGCAGAAGCATACATGCTCAAGAGGGATCACCCGAAATTCAAAGGCAACTGAATTTCGGCAACCGGGGCATCGAAGTCGGAATGCCGCAAACGTCACCGAGTCAAAGCGTTTCGCTGTTTGCGGAAGGAAGTGTGATGTAGAACAAGTAGCAGAAGCATACATGCTCAAGAGGGATCACCCGAAATTCAAAGGCAACTGAATTTCGGCAACGGGGCATCGAAGTCGGAATGCCGCGAAACTCACCGAGTCAAAGCGTTTCGCTGTTTGCGGAAGGAAGTGTGATGTAGAACAAGTAGCAGAAGCATACATGCTCAAGAGGGATCACCCGAAATTCAAAGGCAACTGAATTTCGGCAACCGGGGCATCGAAGTCGGAATGCCGCGAAACTCACCGAGTCAAAGCGTTTCGCTGTTTGCGGAAGAGAGTGTGATGTAGAACAGGTAGCAGAAGCATACATGCTCAAGAGGGATCACCCGAAATTCAAAGGCAACTGAATTTCGGCAACCGGGGCATCGAAGTCGGAATGCCGCGAAACTCACCGAGTCAAAGCGTTTCGCTGTTTGCGGAAGAGAGTGTGATGTAGAACAAGTAGCAGAAGCATACATGCTCAAGAGGGATCACCCGAAATTCAAAGGCAACTGAATTTCGGCAACCGGGGCATCGAAGTCGGAATGCCGCGAAACTCACCGAGTCAAAGCGTTTCGCCGTTTGCGGAAGGAAGTGTGATGTAGAACAAGTAGCAGAAGCATACATGCTCAAGAGGGATCACCCGAAATTCAAAGGCAACTGAATTTCGGCAACCGGGGCATCGAAGTCGGAATGCCGCGAAACTCACCGAGTCAAAGCGTTTCGCCGTTTGCGGAAGGAAGTGTGATGTAGAACAAGTAGCAGAAGCATACATGCTCAAGAGGGATCACCCGAAATTCAAAGGCAACTGAATTTCGGCAACCGGGGCATCGAAGTCGGAATGCCGCGAAACTCACCGAGTCAAAGCGTTTCGCTGTTTGCGGAAGGAAGTGTGATGTAGAACAAGTAGCAGAAGCATACATGCTCAAGAGGGATCACCCGAAATTCAAAGGCAACTGAATTTCGGCAACCGGGGCATCGAAGTCGGAATGCCGCGAAACTCACCGAGTCAAAGCGTTTCGCCGTTTGCGGAAGAAGTGTGATGTAGAACAAGTAGCAGAAGCATACATGCTCAAGAGGGATCACCCGAAATTCAAAGGCAACTGAATTTCGGCAACCGGGGCATCGAAGTCGGAATGCCGCGAAACTCACCGAGTCAAAGCGTTTCGCCGTTTGCGGAAGGAAGTGTGATGTAGAACAAGTAGCAGAAGCATACATGCTCAAGAGGGATCACCCGAAATTCAAAGGCAACTGAATTTCGGCAACTGGGCATCGAAGTCGGAATGCCGCGAAACTCACCGAGTCAAAGCGTTTCGCTGTTTGCGGAAGGAAGTGTGATGTAGAACAAGTAGCAGAAGCATACATGCTCAAGAGGGATCACCCGAAATTCAAAGGCAACTGAATTTCGGCAACCGGGGCATCGAAGTCGGAATGCCGCGAAACTCACCGAGTCAAAGCGTTTCGCCTTTTGCGGAAGGAAGTGTGATGTAGAACAAGTAGCAGAAGCATACATGCTCAAGAGGGATCACCCGAAATTCAAAGGCAACTGAATTTCGGCAACCGGGGCATCGAAGTCGGAATGCCGCGAAACTCACCGAGTCAAAGCGTTTCGCCGTTTGCGGAAGGAAGTGTGATGTAGAACAAGTAGCAGAAGCATACATGCTCAAGAGGGATCACCCGAAATTCAAAGGCAACTGAATTTCGGCAACCGGGGCATCGAAGTCGGAATGCCGCGAAACTCACCGAGTCAAAGCGTTTCGCCGTTTGCGGAAGGAAGTGTGATGTAGAACAAGTAGCAGAAGCATACATGCTCAAGAGGGATCACCCGAAATTCAAAGGCAACTGAATTTCGGCAACCGGGGCATCGAAGTCGGAATACCGCGAAACTCACCGAGTCAAAGCGTTTCGCCGTTTGCGGAAGAAGTGTGATGTAGAACAAGTAGCAGAAGCATACATGCTCAAGAGGGATCACCCGAAATTCAAAGGCAACTGAATTTCGGCAACCGGGGCATCGAAGTCGGAATGCCGCGAAACTCACCGAGTCAAAGCGTTTCGCCTGTTTGCGGAAGGAAGTGTGATGTAGAACAAGTAGCAGAAGCATACATGCTCAAGAGGGATCACCCGAAATTCAAAGGCAACTGAATTTCGGCAACCGGGGCATCGAAGTCGGAATGCCGCGAAACTCACCGAGTCAAAGCGTTTCGCCGTTTGCGGAAGGAAGTGTGATGTAGAACAAGTAGCAGAAGCATACATGCTCAAGAGGGATCACCCGAAATTCAAAGGCAACTGAATTTCGGCAACCGGGGCATCGAAGTCGGAATGCCGCGAAACTCACCGAGTCAAAGCGTTTCGCCGTTTGCGGAAGGAAGTGTGATGTAGAACAAGTAGCAGAAGCATACATGCTCAAGAGGGATCACCCGAAATTCAAAGGCAACTGAATTTCGGCAACCGGGGCATCGAAGTCGGAATGCCGCGAAACTCACCGAGTCAAAGCGTTTCGCCGTTTGCGGAAGGAAGTGTGATGTAGAACAAGTAGCAGAAGCATACATGCTCAAGAGGGATCACCCGAAATTCAAAGGCAACTGAATTTCGGCAACCGGGGCATCGAAGTCGGAATGCCGCGAAACTCACCGAGTCAAAGCGTTTCGCTGTTTGCGGAAGGAAGTGTGATGTAGAACAAGTAGCAGAAGCATACATGCTCAAGAGGGATCACCCGAAATTCAAAGGCAACTGAATTTCGGCAACCGGGGCATCGAAGTCGGAATGCCGCGAAACTCACCGAGTCAAAGCGTTTCGCCTGTTTGCGGAAGGAAGTGTGATGTAGAACAAGTAGCAGAAGCATACATGCTCAAGAGGGATCACCCGAAATTCAAAGGCAACTGAATTTCGGCAACCGGGGCATCGAAGTCGGAATGCCGCGAAACTCACCGAGTCAAAGCGTTTCGCCGTTTGCGGAAGGAAGTGTGATGTAGAACAAGTAGCAGAAGCATACATGCTCAAGAGGGATCACCCGAAATTCAAAGGCAACTAAATTTCGGCAACCGGGGCATCGAAGTCGGAATGCCGCGAAACTCACCGAGTCAAAGCGTTTCGCCTGTTTGCGGAAGGAAGTGTGATGTAGAACAAGTAGCAGAAGCATACATGCTCAAGAGGGATCACCCGAAATTCAAAGGCAACTGAATTTCGGCAACCGGGGCATCGAAGTCGGAATGCCGCGAAACTCACCGAGTCAAAGCGTTTCGCCTGTTTGCGGAAGGAAGTGTGATGTAGAACAAGTAGCAGAAGCATACATGCTCAAGAGGGATCACCCGAAATTCAAAGGCAACTGAATTTCGGCAACCGGGGCATCGAAGTCGGAATGCCGCGAAACTCACCGAGTCAAAGCGTTTCGCCGTTTGCGGAAGGAAGTGTGATGTAGAACAAGTAGCAGAAGCATACATGCTCAAGAGGGATCACCCGAAATTCAAAGGCAACTGAATTTCGGCAACCGGGGCATCGAAGTCGGAATGCCGCGAAACTCACCGAGTCAAAGCGTTTCGCTGTTTGCGGAAGGAAGTGTGATGTAGAACAAGTAGCAGAAGCATACATGCTCAAGAGGGATCACCCGAAATTCAAAGGCAACTGAATTTCGGCAACCGGGGCATCGAAGTCGGAATGCCGCGAAACTCACCGAGTCAAAGCGTTTCGCTGTTTGCGGAAGGAAGTGTGATGTAGAACAAGTAGCAGAAGCATACATGCTCAAGAGGGATCACCCGAAATTCAAAGGCAACTGAATTTCGGCAACCGGGGCATCGAAGTCGGAATGCCGCGAAACTCACCGAGTCAAAGCGTTTCGCTGTTTGCGGAAGGAAGTGTGATGTAGAACAAGTAGCAGAAGCATACATGCTCAAGAGGGATCACCCGAAATTCAAAGGCAACTGAATTTCGGCAACCGGGGCATCGAAGTCGGAATGCCGCGAAACTCACCGAGTCAAAGCGTTTCGCCGTTTGCGGAAGGAAGTGTGATGTAGAACAAGTAGCAGAAGCATACATGCTCAAGAGGGATCACCCGAAATTCAAAGGCAACTGAATTTCGGCAACCGGGGCATCGAAGTCGGAATGCCGCGAAACTCACCGAGTCAAAGCGTTTCGCCTGTTTGCGGAAGGAAGTGTGATGTAGAACAAGTAGCAGAAGCATACATGCTCAAGAGGGATCACCCGAAATTCAAAGGCAACTGAATTTCGGCAACCGGGGCATCGAAGTCGGAATGCCGCGAAACTCACCGAGTCAAAGCGTTTCGCCGTTTGCGGAAGGAAGTGTGATGTAGAACAAGTAGCAGAAGCATACATGCTCAAGAGGGATCACCCGAAATTCAAAGGCAACTGAATTTCGGCAACCGGGGCATCGAAGTCGGAATGCCGCGAAACTCACCGAGTCAAAGCGTTTCGCTGTTTGCGGAAGGAAGTGTGATGTAGAACAAGTAGCAGAAGCATACATGCTCAAGAGGGATCACCCGAAATTCAAAGGCAACTGAATTTCGGCAACCGGGGCATCGAAGTCGGAATGCCGCGAAACTCACCGAGTCAAAGCGTTTCGTTGTTTGCGGAAGGAAGTGTGATGTAGAACAAGTAGCAGAAGCATACATGCTCAAGAGGGATCACCCGAAATTCAAAGGCAACTGAATTTCGGCAACCGGGGCATCGAAGTCGGAATGCCGCGAAACTCACCGAGTCAAAGCGTTTCGCCGTTTGCGGAAGGAAGTGTGATGTAGAACAAGTAGCAGAAGCATACATGCTCAAGAGGGATCACCCGAAATTCAAAGGCAACTGAATTTCGGCAACCGGGGCATCGAAGTCGGAATGCCGCGAAACTCACCGAGTCAAAGCGTTTCGCCTTTGCGGAAGGAAGTGTGATGTAGAACAAGTAGCAGAAGCATACATGCTCAAGAGGGATCACCCGAAATTCAAAGGCAACTGAATTTCGGCAACCGGGGCATCGAAGTCGGAATGCCGCGAAACTCACCGAGTCAAAGCGTTTCGCCTGTTTGCGGAAGGAAGTGTGATGTAGAACAAGTAGCAGAAGCATACATGCTCAAGAGGGATCACCCGAAATTCAAAGGCAACTGAATTTCGGCAACCGGGGCATCGAAGTCGGAATGCCGCGAAACTCACCGAGTCAAAGCGTTTCGCCTGTTTGCGGAAGGAAGTGTGATGTAGAACAAGTAGCAGAAGCATACATGCTCAAGAGGGATCACCCGAAATTCAAAGGCAACTGAATTTCGGCAACCGGGGCATCGAAGTCGGAATGCCGCGAAACTGACCGAGTCAAAGCGTTTCGCTGTTTGCGGAAGGAAGTGTGATGTAGAACAAGTAGCAGAAGCATACATGCTCAAGAGGGATCACCCGAAATTCAAAGGCAACTGAATTTCGGCAACCGGGGCATCGAAGTCGGAATGCCGCGAAACTCACCGAGTCAAAGCGTTTCGCCCTTTGCGGAAGGAAGTGTGATGTAGAACAAGTAGCAGAAGCATACATGCTCAAGAGGGATCACCCGAAATTCAAAGGCAACTGAATTTCGGCAACCGGGGCATCGAAGTCGGAATGCCGCGAAACTCACCGAGTCAAAGCGTTTCGCTGTTTGCGGAAGGAAGTGTGATGTAGAACAAGTAGCAGAAGCATACATGCTCAAGAGGGATCACCCGAAATTCAAAGGCAACTGAATTTCGGCAACCGGGGCATCGAAGTCGGAATGCCGCGAAACTCACCGAGTCAAAGCGTTTCGCCTGTTTGCGGAAGGAAGTGTGATGTAGAACAAGTAGCAGAAGCATACATGCTCAAGAGGGATCACCCGAAATTCAAAGGCAACTGAATTTCGGCAACCGGGGCATCGAAGTCGGAATGCCGCGAAACTCACCGAGTCAAAGCGTTTCGCCTGTTTGCGGAAGGAAGTGTGATGTAGAACAAGTAGCAGAAGCATACATGCTCAAGAGGGATCACCCGAAATTCAAAGGCAACTGAATTTCGGCAACCGGGGCATCGAAGTCGGAATGCCGCGAAACTCACCGAGTCAAAGCGTTTCGCCGTTTGCGGAAGGAAGTGTGATGTAGAACAAGTAGCAGAAGCATACATGCTCAAGAGGGATCACCCGAAATTCAAAGGCAACTGAATTTCGGCAACCGGGGCATCGAAGTCGGAATGCCGCGAAACTCACCGAGTCAAAGCGTTTCGCCTGTTTGCGGAAGGAAGTGTGATGTAGAACAAGTAGCAGAAGCATACATGCTCAAGAGGGATCACCCGAAATTCAAAGGCAACTGAATTTCGGCAACCGGGGCATCGAAGTCGGAATGCCGCGAAACTCACCGAGTCAAAGCGTTTCGCCGTTTGCGGAAGGAAGTGTGATGTAGAACAAGTAGCAGAAGCATACATGCTCAAGAGGGATCACCCGAAATTCAAAGGCAACTGAATTTCGGCAACCGGGGCATCGAAGTCGGAATGCCGCGAAACTCACCGAGTCAAAGCGTTTCGCTGTTTGCGGAAGGAAGTGTGATGTAGAACAAGTAGCAGAAGCATACATGCTCAAGAGGGATCACCCGAAATTCAAAGGCAACTGAATTTCGGCAACCGGGGCATCGAAGTCGGAATGCCGCGAAACTCACCGAGTCAAAGCGTTTCGCCGTTTGCGGAAGGAAGTGTGATGTAGAACAAGTAGCAGAAGCATACATGCTCAAGAGGGATCACCCGAAATTCAAAGGCAACTGAATTTCGGCAACCGGGGCATCGAAGTCGGAATGCCGCGAAACTCACCGAGTCAAAGCGTTTCGCCGTTTGCGGAAGGAAGTGTGATGTAGAACAAGTAGCAGAAGCATACATGCTCAAGAGGGATCACCCGAAATTCAAAGGCAACTGAATTTCGGCAACCGGGGCATCGAAGTCGGAATGCCGCGAAACTCACCGAGTCAAAGCGTTTCGCCGTTTGCGGAAGGAAGTGTGATGTAGAACAAGTAGCAGAAGCATACATGCTCAAGAGGGATCACCCGAAATTCAAAGGCAACTGAATTTCGGCAACCGGGGCATCGAAGTCGGAATGCCGCGAAACTCACCGAGTCAAAGCGTTTCGCCGTTTGCGGAAGGAAGTGTGATGTAGAACAAGTAGCAGAAGCATACATGCTCAAGAGGGATCACCCGAAATTCAAAGGCAACTGAATTTCGGCAACCGGGGCATCGAAGTCGGAATGCCGCGAAACTCACCGAGTCAAAGCGTTTCGCCTGTTTGCGGAAGGAAGTGTGATGTAGAACAAGTAGCAGAAGCATACATGCTCAAGAGGGATCACCCGAATTCAAAGGCAACTGAATTTCGGCAACCGGGGCATCGAAGTCGGAATGCCGCGAAACTCACCGAGTCAAAGCGTTTCGCCGTTTGCGGAAGGAAGTGTGATGTAGAACAAGTAGCAGAAGCATACATGCTCAAGAGGGATCACCCGAAATTCAAAGGCAACTGAATTTCGGCAACCGGGGCATCGAAGTCGGAATGCCGCGAAACTCACCGAGTCAAAGCGTTTCGCCCGTTGCGGAAGGAAGTGTGATGTAGAACAAGTAGCAGAAGCATACATGCTCAAGAGGGATCACCCGAAATTCAAAGGCAACTGAATTTCGGCAACCGGGGCATCGAAGTCGGAATGCCGCGAAACTCACCGAGTCAAAGCGTTTCGCTGTTGGGGGAAGGAAGTGTGATGTAGAACAAGTAGCAGAAGCATACATGCTCAAGAGGGATCACCCGAAATTCAAAGGCAACTGAATTTCGGCAACCGGGGCATCGAAGTCGGAATGCCGCGAAACTCACCGAGTCAAAGCGTTTCGCTGTTTGCGGAAGGAAGTGTGATGTAGAACAAGTAGCAGAAGCATACATGCTCAAGAGGGATCACCCGAAATTCAAAGGCAACTGAATTTCGGCAACCGGGGCATCGAAGTCGGAATGCCGCGAAACTCACCGAGTCAAAGCGTTTCGCCGTTTGCGGAAGGAAGTGTGATGTAGAACAAGTAGCAGAAGCATACATGCTCAAGAGGGATCACCCGAAATTCAAAGGCAACTGAATTTCGGCAACCGGGGCATCGAAGTCGGAATGCCGCGAAACTCACCGAGTCAAAGCGTTTCGCCTTTTGCGGAAGGAAGTGTGATGTAGAACAAGTAGCAGAAGCATACATGCTCAAGAGGGATCACCCGAAATTCAAAGGCAACTGAATTTCGGCAACCGGGGCATCGAAGTCGGAATGCCGCGAAACTCACCGAGTCAAAGCGTTTCGCTGTTTGCGGAAGGAAGTGTGATGTAGAACAAGTAGCAGAAGCATACATGCTCAAGAGGGATCACCCGAAATTCAAAGGCAACTGAATTTCGGCAACCGGGGCATCGAAGTCGGAATGCCGCGAAACTCACCGAGTCAAAGCGTTTCGCCTTTTGCGGAAGGAAGTGTGATGTAGAACAAGTAGCAGAAGCATACATGCTCAAGAGGGATCACCCGAAATTCAAAGGCAACTGAATTTCGGCAACCGGGGCATCGAAGTCGGAATGCCGCGAAACTCACCGAGTCAAAGCGTTTCGCTGTTTGCGGAAGGAAGTGTGATGTAGAACAAGTAGCAGAAGCATACATGCTCAAGAGGGATCACCCGAAATTCAAAGGCAACTGAATTTCGGCAACCGGGCATCGAAGTCGGAATGCCGCGAAACTCACCGAGTCAAAGCGTTTCGCTGTTTGCGGAAGGAAGTGTGATGTAGAACAAGTAGCAGAAGCATACATGCTCAAGAGGGATCACCCGAAATTCAAAGGCAACTGAATTTCGGCAACCGGGGCATCGAAGTCGGAATGCCGCCAAACTCACCGAGTCAAAGCGTTTCGCCGTTTGCGGAAGGAAGTGTGATGTAGAACAAGTAGCAGAAGCATACATGCTCAAGAGGGATCACCCGAAATTCAAAGGCAACTGAATTTCGGCAACCGAGGAATCCAAGTCGGAATGCCGCGAAACTCACCGAGTCAAAGCGTTTTGCTGTTTGCGGAAGCGAGTGTGATGTAGAACAAGTAGCAGAAGCATACATGCTCAAGAGGCATCACCCGAAATTCAAAGGCAACTGAATTTCGGCAACCGGGGCATCGAAGTCGGAATGCCGCGAAACTCACCGAGTCAAAGCGTTTCGCCTGTTTGCGGAAGGAAGTGTGATGTAGAACAAGTAGCAGAAGCATACATGCTCAAGAGGGATCACCCGAAATTCAAAGGCAACTGAATTTCGGCAACCGAGGAATCCAAGTCGGAATGCCGCGAAACTCACCGAGTCAAAGCGTTTTGCTGTTTGCGGAAGCGAGTGTGATGTAGAACAAGTAGCAGAAGCATACATGCTCAAGAGGCATCACCCGAAATTCAAAGGTAACTAAATTTCGGCAACCGGGGCATCGAAGTCGGAATGCCGCGAAACTCACCGAGTCAAAGCGTTTTGCTCTCTGTGGAAGCGAGTGTGGTGTTGAACAAATAGCAGAAGCATACATGCTCAAGAGGGATGACCCGAAATTCAAAGATGACTGAATTTCGGTAACCGGGGAATCGAAGTCGGAATGCCGCGAAACTCACCGAGTCAAAGCGTTTCGCCGTTTGCGGAAGGAAGTGTGATGTAGAACAAGTAGCAGAAGCATACATGCTCAAGAGGGATCACCCGAAATTCAAAGGCAACTGAATTTCGGCAACCGGGGCATCGAAGTCGGAATGCCGCGAAACTCACCGAGTCAAAGCGTTTCGCTGTTTGCGGAAGGAAGTGTGATGTAGAACAAGTAGCAGAAGCATACATGCTCAAGAGGGATCACCCGAAATTCAAAGGCAACTGAATTTCGGCAACCGGGGCATCGAAGTCGGAATGCCGCGAAACTCACCGAGTCAAAGCGTTTCGCTGTTTGCGGAAGGAAGTGTGATGTAGAACAAGTAGCAGAAGCATACATGCTCAAGAGGGATCACCCGAAATTCAAAGGCAACTGAATTTCGGCAACCGGGGCATCGAAGTCGGAATGCCGCGAAACTCACCGAGTCAAAGCGTTTCGCTGTTTGCGGAAGAGAGTGTGATGTAGAACAAGTAGCAGAAGCATACATGCTCAAGAGGGATCACCCGAAATTCAAAGGCAACTGAATTAGGGCAACCGGGGCATCGAATTTGAAATACCGCGAAACTCAGCGAGCCAAAGCGTTACGCCTTTGGTGGAAGGAAGTGTGCTGTAGAACAAGTAGCAGAAGCATACATGCTCAAGAGGGATCACCCGAAATTCAAAGGCAACTGAATTTCGGCAACCGGGGCATCGAAGTCGGAATGCCGCGAAACTCACCGAGTCAAAGCGTTTCGCCGTTTGCGGAAGGAAGTGTGATGTAGAACAAGTAGCAGAAGCATACATGCTCAAGAGGGATCACCCGAAATTCAAAGGCAACTGAATTTCGGCAACCGGGGCATCGAAGTCGGAATGCCGCGAAACTCACCGAGTCAAAGCGTTTCGCTGTTTGCGGAAGAGAGTGTGATGTAGAACAAGTAGCAGAAGCATACATGCTCAAGAGGGATCACCCGAAATTCAAAGGCAACTGAATTTCGGCAACCGGGGCATCGAAGTCGGAATGCCGCGAAACTCAGCGAGCCAAAGCGTTACGCCTTTTGCGGAAGGAAGTGTGGTGTAGAACAAGTAGCAGAAGCATACATGCTCAAGAGGGATCACCCGAAATTCAAAGGCAACTGAATTTCGGCAACCGGGGCATCGAAGTCGGAATGCCGCGAAACTCACCGAGTCAAAGCGTTTCGCTGTTTGCGGAAGGAAGTGTGATGTAGAACAAGTAGCAGAAGCATACATGCTCAAGAGGGATCACCCGAAATTCAAAGGCAACTGAATTTCAGGCAACCGGGGCATCGAAGTCGGAATGCCGCGAAACTCACCGAGTCAAAGCGTTTCGCCGTTTGCGGAAGGAAGTGTGATGTAGAACAAGTAGCAGAAGCATACATGCTCAAGAGGGATCACCCGAAATTCAAAGGCAACTGAATTTCGGCAACCGGGGCATCGAAGTCGGAATGCCGCGAAACTCACCGAGTCAAAGCGTTTCGCCGTTTGCGGAAGGAAGTGTGATGTAGAACAAGTAGCAGAAGCATACATGCTCAAGAGGGATCACCCGAAATTCAAAGGCAACTGAATTTCGGCAACCGGGGCATCGAAGTCGGAATGCCGCGAAACTCACCGAGTCAAAGCGTTTCGCTGTTTGCGGAAGGAAGTGTGATGTAGAACAAGTAGCAGAAGCATACATGCTCAAGAGGGATCACCCGAAATTCAAAGGCAACTGAATTTCGGCAACCGGGGCATCGAAGTCGGAATGCCGCGAAACTCACCGAGTCAAAGCGTTACGCCTTTGCGGAAGGAAGTGTGATGTAGAACAAGTAGCAGAAGCATACATGCTCAAGAGGGATCACCCGAAATTCAAAGGCAACTGAATTTCGGCAACCGGGGCATCGAAGTCGGAATGCCGCGAAACTCACCGAGTCAAAGCGTTTCGCTGTTTGCGGAACGAAGTGTGATGTAGAACAAGTAGCAGAAGCATACATGCTCAAGAGGGATCACCCGAAATTCAAAGGCAACTGAATTTCGGCAACCGGGGCATCGAAGTCGGAATGCCGCGAAACTCACCGAGTCAAAGCGTTTCGCTGTTTGCGGAAGGAAGTGTGATGTAGAACAAGTAGCAGAAGCATACATGCTCAAGAGGGATCACCCGAAATTCAAAGGCAACTGAATTTCGGCAACCGGGGCATCGAAGTCGGAATGCCGCGAAACTCACCGAGTCAAAGCGTTTCGCTGTTTGCGGAAGGAAGTGTGATGTAGAACAAGTAGCAGAAGCATACATGCTCAAGAGGGATCACCCGAAATTCAAAGGCAACTGAATTTCGGCAACCGGGGCATCGAAGTCGGAATGCCGCGAAACTCACCGAGTCAAAGCGTTACGCCTTTGCGGAAGGAAGTGTGGTGTAGAACAAGTAGCAGAAGCATACATGCTCAAGAGGGATCACCCGAAATTCAAAGGCAACTGAATTTCGGCAACCGGGGCATCGAAGTCGGAATGCCGCGAAACTCACCGAGTCAAAGCGTTTCGCTGTTTGCGGAAGGAAGTGTGATGTAGAACAAGTAGCAGAAGCATACATGCTCAAGAGGGATCACCCGAAATTCAAAGGCAACTGAATTTCGGCAACCGGGGCATCGAAGTCGGAATGCCGCGAAACTCACCGAGTCAAAGCGTTTCGCTGTTTGCGGAAGCGAGTGTGCTGTAGAACAAGTAGCAGAAGCATACATGCTCAAGAGGGATCACCCGAAATTCAAAGGCAACCGAATTTCGGCAACCGGGACATCGAAGTCGGAATGCCGCGAAACTCACGGAGTCAAAGCGTTTCGCTGTTTGCGGAAGCGAGTGTGGTGTTAAACAACTAGCATAAGCATACATGCTCAATAGGGATGATCCGAAATTCAAAGGCGACTGAATTTCGGCAACCGGGGAATCCAATTCGGAATGCCGCGAAACTCACCGAGTCAAAGCGTTTCGCTGTTTGCGGAAGCGAGTGTGATGTGGAACAAGTAGCAGAAGCATACATGCTCAAGAGGGATCACCTGAAATTCAAAGGCAACTGAATTTCGGCAATCGGGGAATCGAAGTCGGAATGCCGCGAAACTCACCGAGTCAAAGCGTTACGCCCTTTGCGGAAGGAAGTGTGGTGTAGAACAAGTAGCAGAAGCATACATGCTCAAGAGGGATCACCCGAAATTCAAAGGCAACTGAATTTCGGCAACCGGGGCATCGAAGTCGGAATGCCGCGAAACTCACCGAGTCAAAGCGTTTCGCTGTTTGCGGAAGGAAGTGTGATGTAGAACAAGTAGCAGAAGCATACATGCTCAAGAGGGATCACCCGAAATTCAAAGGCAACTGAATTTCGGCAACCGGGGCATCGAAGTCGGAATGCCGCGAAACTCACCGAGTCAAAGCGTTTCGCCGTTTGCGGAAGGAAGTGTGATGTAGAACAAGTAGCAGAAGCATACATGCTCAAGAGGGATCACCCGAAATTCAAAGGCAACTGAATTTCGGCAACCGGGGCATCGAAGTCGGAATGCCGCGAAACTCACCGAGTCAAAGCGTTTCGCCCTTTGCGGAAGGAGTGTGATGTAGAACAAGTAGCAGAAGCATACATGCTCAAGAGGGATCACCCGAAATTCAAAGGCAACTGAATTTCGGCAACCTGGGCATCGAAGTCGGAATGCCGCGAAACTCACCGAGTCAAAGCGTTTCGCCGTTTGCGGAAGGAAGTGTGATGTAGAACAAGTAGCAGAAGCATACATGCTCAAGAGGGATCACCCGAAATTCAAAGGCAACTGAATTTCGGCAACCGGGGCATCGAAGTCGGAATGCCGCGAAACTCACCGAGTCAAAGCGTTTCGCTGCCTTGCAGGAAGGAAAGTGTGATGTAGAACAGTAGCAGAAGCATACATGCTCAAGAGGGATCACTCGAAATTGCAAAGGGCAAACTGAATTTCGGCAAACCCGGGGGCATCAGAAGTCGGAAAATGCCGGCTGATGAACTCACCGAGTGAAGCCTTTCGCTATTTGCGGAAGAGACTGTGAGTATGAACACGTAGCCGAAGCATACATGCTCAAGAGGGATACCCGAAATCAAAGGGAAACTGAAATTTCGGCGGGAACCAGGCATCCAAGTCGGAATGCCCCGCAAAAACTCATCGAGTAAAATCCTTACGGCCCTTTGCGGAAGAAGTGTGATGTTTAGAACATAGTAGCACGAAGCATACATGCTCAGGGATCACCAAAATTCAAAGGACGGACTTTCAGGCAACCGGCGGCACGGAAGTGGAAGACGGGAGAACTCACCGAGTCAAAGCGTTTGGCCATTTGAGGAAGAAAGAGGTGAAAGTGTGATGTAGAACAAGTAGCAGAAGCATACCATGCTCCAGTAGGGATCACCCGAAATTCAAAGGCAACTGAATTTCGGCAACCGGGGCATCGAAGTCGGAATGCCGCGAAAGTCACCGAGTCAAAGCGTTTCGCCGTTTGCGGAAGGAAGTGTGGATGTAGAACAAGTAGCAGAAGCATACATGCTCAAGAGGGATCACCCGAAATTCAAAGGCAACTGAATTTCGGCAACCGGGGCATCGAAGTCGGAATGCCGCGAAACTCACCGAGTCAAAGCGTTTCGCTGTTTGCGGAAGGAAGTGTGATGTAGAACAAGTAGCAGAAGCATACATGCTCAAGAGGGATCACCCGAAATTCAAAGGCAACTGAATTTCGGCAACCGGGGCATCGAAGTCGGAATGCCGCGAAACTCACCGAGTCAAAGCGTTTCGCTATTTGCGGAAGGAAGTGTGATGTAGAACAAGTAGCAGAAGCATACATGCTCAAGAGGGATCACCCGAAATTCAAAGGCAACTGAATTTCGGCAACCGGGGCATCGAAGTCGGAATGCCGCGAAACTCACCGAGTCAAAGCGTTTCGCTGTTTGCGGAAGCGAGTGTGATGTAGAACAAGTAGCAGAAGCATACATGCTCAAGAGGGATCACCCGAAATTCAAAGGCAACTGAATTTCGGCAACCGGGGCATCGAAGTCGGAATGCCGCGAAACTCACCGAGTCAAAGCGTTTCGCTGTTTGCGGAAGCGAGTGTGGTGTAGAACAAGTAGCAGAAGCATACATGCTCAAGAGGGATCACCCGAAATTCAAAGGCAACTGAATTTCGGCAACCGGGGCATCGAAGTCGGAATGCCGCGAAACTCACCGAGTCAAAGCGTTTCGCTGTTTGCGGAAGCTAGTGTGGTGTAGAACAAGTAGCAGAAGCATACATGCTCAAGAGGGATCACCCGAAATTCAAAGGCAACTGAATTTCGGCAACCGGGGCATCGAAGTCGGAATGCCGCGAAACTCACCGAGTCAAAGCGTTTCGCTGTTTGCGGAAGGAAGTGTGATGTAGAACAAGTAGCAGAAGCATACATGCTCAAGAGGGATCACCCGAAATTCAAAGGCAACTGAATTTCGGCAACCGGGGCATCGAAGTCGGAATGCCGCGAAACTCACGGAGTCAAAGCGTTTCGCTGTTTGCGGAAGCGAGTGTGATGTAGAACAAGTAGCAGAAGCATACATGCTCAAGAGGGATGACCCGAAATTCAAAGGCAACTGAATTTCGGCAACCGGGGCATCGAAGTCGGAATGCCGCGAAACTCACCGAGTCAAAGCGTTTCGCTGTTTGCGGAAGCGAGTGTGATGTAGAACAAGTAGCAGAAGCATACATGCTCAAGAGGGATCACCCGAAATTCAAAGGCAACTGAATTTCGGCAACCGGGGCATCGAAGTCGGAATGCCGCGAAACTCACCGAGTCAAAGCGTTTCGCTGTTTGCGGAAGGAAGTGTGATGTAGAACAAGTAGCAGAAGCATACATGCTCAAGAGGGATCACCCGAAATTCAAAGGCAACTGAATTTCGGCAACCGGGGAATCCAAGTCGGAATGCCGCGAAACTCACCGAATCAAAGCGTTTCGCTGTTTGCGGAAGGGAGTGTGATGTAGAACAAGTAGCAGAAGCATACATGCTCAAGAGGGATCACCCGAAATTCAAAGGCAACTGAATTTCGGCAACCGGGGCATCGAAGTCGGAATGCCGCGAAACTCACCGAGTCAAAGCGTTTCGCTATTTGCGGAAGCAAGTGTGGTGTTGAACAAATAGCAGAAGCATACATGCTCAAGAGGGATGACCCGAAATTCAGAGGCGACTGAATTTCGGCAACCGGGGAATCCAATTCGGAATGCCGCGAAACTCACCGAGTCAAAGCGTTTCGCTGTTTGCGGAAGCGAGTGTGATGTAGAACAAGTAGCAGAAGCATACATGCTCAAGAGGGATCACCCGAAATTCAAAGGTAAGTAAATTTCGGCAACCGGGTCATCGAAGTCGGAATGCCGCGAAACTCATCGAGTCAAAGCGTTTCGCCTGTTTGCGGAAGGAAGTGTGGTGTAGAACAAGTAGCAGAAGCATACATGCTCAAGAGGGATCACCCGAAATTCAAAGGCAACTGAATTTCGGCAACCGGGGCATCGAAGTCGGAATGCCGCGAAACTCACCGAGTCAAAGCGTTTCGCTGTTTGCGGAAGAGAGTGTGTTGTAGAACAAGTAGCAGAAGCATACATGCTCAAGAGGGATCACCCGAAATTCAAAGGCAACTGAATTTCGGCAACCGGGGCATCGAAGTCGGAATGCCGCGAAACTCACCGAGTCAAAGCGTTTCGCTATTTGCGGAAGGAAGTGTGATGTAGAACAAGTAGCAGAAGCATACATGCTCAAGAGGGATCACCCGAAATTCAAAGGCAACTGAATTTCGGCAACCGGGGCATCGAAGTCGGAATGCCGCGAAACTCACCGAGTCAAAGCGTTTCGCTGTTTGCGGAAGGAAGTGTGATGTAGAACAAGTAGCAGAAGCATACATGCTCAAGAGGGATCACCCGAAATTCAAAGGCAACTAAATTTCGGCAACCGGGGCATCGAAGTCGGAATGCCACGAAACTCAACGAGTCAAAACGTTTTCCTGTTTGCGGAAGCGAGTGTGGTGTTGAACAAATAGCAGAAGCATACATGCTCAAGAGGGATGACCCGAAATTCAAAGGCGACTGAAGTTCGGCAACCGGGGAATCCAATTCGGAATGCCGCGAAACTCACTGAGTCAAAGCGTTTCGCTGTTTGCGGAAGTGAGTGTGATGTAGAACAAGTAGCAGAAGCATACATGCTCAAGAGGGATCACCCGAAATTCAAAGGCAACTAAATTTCGGCAACCGGGGCATCGAAGTCGGAATGCCGCGAAACTCATCGAGTCAAAGCGTTTCGCTGTTTGCGGAAGCGAGTGTGGTGTAGAACAACTAGCAGAAGCATACATGCTCAAGAGGGATAACCCGAAATTCAAAGGCGACTGAATTTCGGCAACCGGGGAATCCAATTCGGAATGCCGCGAAACTCACCGAGTCAAAGCGTTTCGCTGTTTGCGGAAGCGAGTGTGTTGTAGAACAAGTAGCAGAAGCATACATGCTCAAGAGGGATCACCCGAAATTCAAAGGTAACTAAATTTCGGCAACCGGGGCATCGAAGTCGGAATGCCGCGAAACTCAGCGAGTCAAAGCGTTTCGCTATTTGCGGAAGCAAGTGTGGTGTTGAACAAATAGCAGAAGCATACATGCTCAAGAGGGATGACCCGAAATTCAAAGGCGACCGAATTTCGGCAACCGGGGAATCCAATTCGGAATGCCGCGAAACTCACCGAGTCAAAGCGTTTCGCTGTTTGCGGAAGCGAGTGTGGTGTTGAACAACTAGCAGAAGCATACATGCTCAAGAGGGATCACCCGAAATTCAAAGGCAACTGAATTTCGGCAATCGGGGAATCGAAGGCGGAATGCTGCGAAACTCACCGAGTCAAAGCGTTACGCCCTTTGCGGAAGGAAGTGTGGTGTAGAACAAGTAGCAGAAGCATACATGCTCATGAGGGATCACCCGAAATTCAAAGGGAACTAAATTTCGGCAACCGGGGCATCGAAGTCGGAATGCCGCGAAACTCACCGAGTCAAAGCGTTTTGCTGTCTGCGGAAGCGAGTGTGGTGTTGAACAAATAGCAGAAGCATACATGCTCAAGAGGGATGACCCGAAATTCAAAGGCGACCGAATTTCGGCAACCGGGGAATCCAATTCGGAATGCCGCGAAACTCACCGAGTCAAAGCGTTTCGCTGTTTGCGGAAGCGAGTGTGATGTGGAACAAGTAGCAGAAGCATACATGCTCAAGAGGGATCACCCGAAATTCAAAGGTAACTAAATTTCGGCAACCGGGGCATCGAAGTCGGAATGCCGCGAAACTCACCGAGTCAAAGCGTTTCGCTGTTTCCGGAAGCGAGTGTGGTGTTGAACAACTAGCAGAAGCATACATGGTCAAGAGGGATGACCCGAAATTCAAAGGCGACTGAATTTCGGCAACCGGGGAATCCAATTCGGAATGCCGCGAAACTCACCGAGTCAAAGCGTTTCGCTGTTTGCGGAAGCGAGTGTGATGTCGAACAAGTAGCAGAAGCATACATGCTCAAGAGGGATCACCCGAAATTCATAGGCGACCGAATTTCGGCAACCGGGGCATCGAAGTCGGAATGCCGCAAAACTCACGGAGTCAAAGCGTTTCGCTGTTGCGGAAGCGAGTGTGGTGTTAAACAACTAGCAGAAGCATACATGCTCATAGGGATGACCCGAAATTCAAAGGCGACTGAATTTCGGCAACCGGGGAATCCAATTCGGAATGCCGCGAAACTCACCGAGTCAAAGCGGTTTCGCTGTTTGCGGAAGCGAGTGTGATGTAGAACAAGTAGCAGAAGCATACATGCTCAAGAGGGATCACCCGAAATTCAAAGGGAACTAAATTTCGGCAACCGGGGCATCGAAGTCGGAATGCCGTGAAACTCACCGAGTCAAAGCGTTTCGCTGTTTGCGGAAGCGAGTGTGGTGTTGAACAACTAGCAGAAGCATACATGCTCAGGAGGGATGACCCGAAATTCAAAGGCGACTGAATTTCGGCAACCGGGGAATCCAATTCGGAATGCCGCGAAACTCACCGAATCAAAGCGTTTCGCTGTTTGCGGAAGCGAGTGTGATGTAGAACAAGTAGCAGAAGCATACATGCTCAAGAGGGATCACCCGAAATTCAAAGGTAACTAAATTTCGGCAACCGGGGCATCGAAGGCGGAATGCCGCGAAACTCACGGAGTCAAAGCGTTTCGCTATTTGCGGAAGCAAGTGTGGTGTTGAACAAATAGCAGAAGCATACATGCTCAAGAGGGATGACCCGAAATTCAGAGGCGACTGAATTTCGGCAACCGGGGAATCCAATTCGGAATGCCGCGAAACTCACCGAGTCAAAGCGTTTCGCTGTTTGCGGAAGCGAGTGTGATGTGGAACAAGTAGCAGAAGCATACATGCTCAAGAGGGATCACCTGAAATTCAAAGGTAACCAAATTTCGGCAACCGGGGCATCGAAGGCGGAATGCCGCGAAACTCACGGAGTCAAAGCGTTTCGCTATTTGCGGAAGCAAGTGTGGTGTTGAACAAATAGCAGAAGCATACATGCTCAAGAGGGATGACCCGAAATTCAGAGGCGACTGAATTTCGGCAACCGGGGAATCCAATTCGGAATGCCGCGAAACTCACCGAGTCAAAGCGTTTCGCTGTTTGCGGAAGCGAGTGTGATGTGGAACAAGTAGCAGAAGCATACATGCTCAAGAGGGATCACCCGAAATTCAAAGGTAACTAAATTTCGGCAACCGGGGCATCGAAGTCGGAATGCCGCGAAACTCACCGAGTCAAAGCGTTTCGCTGTTTGCGGAAGCGAGTGTGGTGTTGAACAACTAGCAGAAGCATACATGCTTAAGAGGGATCACCCGAAATTCAAAGGTAACTAAATTTCGGCAACCGGGGCATCGAAGTCGGAATGCCGCGAAACTCACCGAGTCAAAGCGTTTCGCTGTTTGCGGAAGCGAGTGTGGTGTTGAACAACTAGCAGAAGCATACATGCTCAAGAGGGATGACCCGAAATTCAAAGGCGACTGAATTTCGGCAACCGGGGAATCCAATTCGGAATGCCGCGAAACTCACCGAGTCAAAGCGTTTCGCTGTTTGCGGAAGCGAGTGTGATGTCGAACAAGTAGCAGAAGCATACATGCTCAAGAGGGATCACCCGAAATTCATAGGCGACCGAATTTCGGCAACCGGGGCATCGAAGTCGGAATGCCGCAAAACTCACGGAGTCAAAGCGTTTCGCTGTTTGCGGAAGCGAGTGTGGTGTTAAACAACTAGCAGAAGCATACATGCTCAATAGGGATGACCCGAAATTCAAAGGCGACTGAATTTCGGCAACCGGGGAATCCAATTCGGAATGCCGCGAAACTCACCGAGTCAAAGCGTTTCGCTGTTTGCGGAAGCGAGTGTGATGTAGAACAAGTAGCAGAAGCATACATGCTCAAGAGGGATCACCCGAAATTCAAAGGGAACTAATTTCGGCAACCGGGGCATCGAAGTCGGAATGCCGCGAAACTCACCGAGTCAAAGCGTTTCGCTGTTTGCGGAAGCGAGTGTGGTGTTGAACAACTAGCAGAAGCATACATGCTCAAGAGGGATGACCCGAAATTCAAAGGCGACTGAATTTCGGCAACCGGGGAATCCAATTCGGAATGCCGCGAAACTCACCGAATCAAAGCGTTTCGCTGTTTGCGGAAGCGAGTGTGATGTAGAACAAGTAGCAGAAGCATACATGCTCAAGAGGATCACCCGAAATTCAAAGGTAACTAAATTTCGGCAACCGGGGCATCGAAGGCGGAATGCCGCGAAACTCACGGAGTCAAAGCATTTCGATATTGCGGAAGCAAGTGTGGTGTTGAACAAATAGCAGAAGCATACATGCTCAAGAGGGAGACCCGAAATGCAGAGGCGACTGAATTTCGGCAACCGGGGAATCCAATTCGGAATGCCGCGAAACTCACCGAGTCAAAGCGTTTCGCTGTTTGCGGAAGCGAGTGTGATGTAGAACAAGTAGCAGAAGCATACATGCTCAAGAGGGATCACCCGAAATTCAAGAGGTAAAGAAATTTCGGCAACCGGGGCATCGAAGTCGGAATGCCCGAAACTCATCGAGTCAAAAAGCGTTTCGCTGTTTGCGGAAAGCGAGTGTGGGTGTTGAACAACTAGCAGAAGCATACATGCTCAAGAGGGATAAACCCGAAATGCAAATAGCGACTGAATTATCCGGCAACCGGGGGAATCCAATTCGGAATGCCCGGAACTCACCGAGTCAAAGCGTTTCGCCTGTTTGCGGAAGCGAGTGTGTTGTAGAACACAAAATTTAAGGGCAGAAGCATACATGCTCAAGAGGGATCACCCGAAATTCAAAGGTAACTAAATTTCGGCAACCGGGGCATCGAAGTCGGAATGCCGCGAAACTCACCGAGTCAAAGCGTTTCGCTATATGCGGAAGCAAGTGTGGTGTTGAACAAATAGCAGAAGCATACATGCTCAAGAGGGGATGACCCGAAATTCAAAGGCGACTGAATTTCGGCAACCGGGGAATCCAATTCGGAATGCCGCGAAACTCACCGAGTCAAAGCGTTTCGCTGTTTGCGGAAGCGAGTGTGATGTAGAACAAGCTAGCAGAAGCATACATGCTCAAGAGGGATCACCCGAAATTCAAAGGTAACTAAATTTCGGCAACCGGGGCATCGAAGTCGGAATGCCGCGAAACTCACCGAGTCAAAGCGTTTTGCTGTTTGCGGAAGCGAGTGTGTGTTGAACAAATAGCAGAAGCATACATGCTCAAGAGGGATGACCCGAAATTCAAAGGCGACTGAATTTCGGCACCGGGGAATCCAATTCGGAATGCCGCGAAACTCACCGAGTCAAAGCGTTTCG
>JAAWWB010002371.1:0-25004 GCA_018804465.1 Populus tomentosa
AAATAACTATATGCAAGTATGACTGGAAGGTGTGCCTTAATAATTCCATAGCCATGCACAAATAGGGTGGAAAATACATGTATCTAGCAAAGGAAAAAAGGCCACACCAAGGGAGAAACAGATTATGGATCGGTATCCTTGTCTATAAACCAGTTCAGGGGCAGTATGGGTTCAAATGGTTTAGTTTAGACCAAAAACATCCAACCAAACCGAATGTTTTTTCAACATTTTGAGCTGAACCAAATGAAAATATAAACCAATCAGTTTTGTTTGGTTTGGTTTTACTTTTTTTAAAACCGAATGAGTCCAAATGGGCCAAAAAAAAAGGGGCTATTTTCATCAAAGCTTTGATTTTTTTTAGACAAAAATTAGGTTGTTTGGTTCGGTCTAATTATATAGTCTCAAATTTTTCAGTTTGGTTTTGCAGTTCGGTTTTGTCAGTTTTTTTGTTTCTAAAACTAAAACCAAACCAAACCAAATTTCTTAAAAAAAATTATATCTGAGATTATCCAACAAATTCAGTTTCTCAGTTTTTTCAGGTCAGTCTTTTACGGATATTCTGGATAATCTAGTTATTTTGCTCCCAATACCAGTAGAACCAAGTAGACAAATAAACAAAAAGGTAGAATCAACTGAGGCAAAACAGAAGCAAAAGCAAATTGGGTCTAAACCAATCCCCATTAGTGTTTTCCTATCTCTGTAAATATTTTTTATGCCTCGAATTCTTTCATATGAGAATCACCAACGCTTTAAGAATGCCTGCATAGCATTGCAGATTTACTTATGTCATCGGGGGAAAAAAGAAAGACAAGGAAACAGAGTTTAGCTTCCAAATTAGAAAAACAAAAGTTGTTGATAAACCTACCTTCCTAAACAATTCCTTCATACCTCCACCTGCTGAACTGGGATAATATATCATGATACTATGGTCATCCCCTTCACAAAAGTACAACATGGGAGTCATTGTCATGCATGCTAATTGTAAAGAAAGCTCTTACAAATTAATGCAAGTGCAACATGTAATGAATACAACAGTTCATAACTGCCAAGCAGTGTCTACTTAAAGCAACATCTTTATGCAATCCAAGCACATCAGTTCATCTAGGACTTCTAAGAAAAGAGAATCATTTAATCGATCAATATGAGGGGCACAAAACACATCACTGTTTGTACAAATTGATGACTTCAGAAACTGAGAATATCAGAAAAATGGAAACACCGATTCATTGCACGGTTTTATTTTTTGGAGGTAGAAATTCAAAATGATAATAATAAAGCTGTCCATACACAACACAAAAAAGTATTGATGAACTAAGTTCTCTCATCACTGAATAATAATTATGTCCAAAGCACTAAGTTCTCGCATCAGATACACGCACTTTACGTCCAAAGCATGAATAATAATTTCCCTAGCAAATAGAGATAGAAGTCCACTATACAAGCATCAAGCAAGATACATGGAGCGATGCCGCATTGTTTAGCCAAATCTTAATGAGCAAAAACAGCATAAATCACAGAACTTGATAAATGTATGAAATATGCTCACCGTCAACAGGCTTCTCTACAAAGGGTTTCCAAAAACGACTTCCATGTACCTCAACAAAATCTTCTTCTTCAATAAAATAATCCAGCTCTTGAAATGGAAATTCCCTATTAACAAGGGCATATCTCGGGACAGGAATTCCAAACATTTCAAGACGCTTAAATAACCACAACAAATAGAAAAAAATTGATTAGCTTTAATAAATTAAGAAATAACAATGCACATGCACAGCTCAATTAGTCATTAGTAGACTCCATTGATGAGGACTGGCAGATTTAAGGAAATATATTTTGCAGTGCAATGGGTTCACCCCTTTCAGTAGAGGACTGACCAATCATATGGTCGAGCACTTGCCTCAGAACCCTCAGGGAAAAAAAAAAAAGAATAACTGGAAAGCATTCTTCAAGAGGAAGAGTAGAAAATTATTTGTTGAGCGGGCACGCACACACATGCGTGTGTGTGTCATAATAAACTATTGTACCAAGGCATGCAAGATGTCTTACAAAGCAGGTGTGAAACACAAAACAAAGAAATCCTGAGGATAAGATGGACGTTTAGAATTTATACCTCGTACACCTTCCGCCGGTCATGAAGAAGATGTTGCGGCTCCAACTCATTCACTAGAAAAGGCCTGAGTCAAAAGCATGAGCAATTTAACAGTGAACAGCATTTCATTTGGATGTGGATAGACATGAAGTAGCAGCTAGTGCAGTGGGGCAAATAAGGTCTATCAGGAACAGTGGACTAAATATAAAAGGAAAGTTAAAGATACACAAGCATGGCATTCTTCAACGCAATGAGATTGAACAGCGACCAGGCAGGATTACACTACTGCACAAAATTTTATTCCACCACTTCATAATTTTCTACTCACTTTTTCATGGATCAAGAAAAGGTTCATTCCTTGTCCATATTCACATGTCGCTGATAAAAGCAACAAAGTGCAAATTATTGATGAAAAAAAGCATCTAGACACTAATAAAAGATTTCAGCTTCTCAAAGGTGAGTAGAAAATCATTTGTGTGTATGAAGTTTCCAGTTGACTTTCATCTCAAGAAGCATGTGCAATTCACTAATCATTTGAACTTGGAACATGAGCAAGAAATGCTACTTACTTCCTCAAAGTGGCATATGCCTCAGCCTTTTCAAGGGGATAACCAGAGGAATAGAAAGCAATCAAGCAATCGCATATTGGCCAGCTGAAACGAGTAAAGAGTGCAACAAATCAGTCAACTTCCTTGAGGGCAGTGAAATAAAAACTCCAAGTGTATGCATGCATGCTCAAATAAAATTAACCAGGTCAGACTAACAGCATCTTTATAATGACCAAGCTAATTAGACATGGAACTGCCAGCAATAACTCTCCAAAACCCGCTAGTATTAGTGGCACAGCACATTTGTCATGATCCAAAACATATCCCCTCCTCGCACACAACAGAATCTGTTTAATTTTTCAACTCCAGGTGTCAATTTCAGATCGGGCACACATCAATTACTTCCTTTTTTATAACCGAAAAAAACTATCAAATTTTAGCAGGAGAAGCACTAGTAAACAAAAGAAGTGGAAGGTAAAATTTAATTTATTAAGAAGAAAAGCAGGCAAATATAAAAACAAAATGCCAAAATAAACAACATTTCACGATCATCAATACTGAGTATAAAAACCGAAAATGTGGATTGATTTGTCAAAATATAAACAGCAAATAAAATCCAAGGATCCAGTGCATTTTTTTATTGCAATTGAAACATAATAAAAGTCTAAAACAATCACATAAAAATAAAATCCAGTCTTACTTCTCAATTGGATCTTCAAGAATCACTTTATCCCCGAAATGTATAACCTACAACATTACAAACACAAAAAAAAAAATCATAAAAACGAAATAGGAAGTTATAAATTCAAAAAAGAAATAGTAAGAGTACCTCAAATTCACCAAATGCTTGTAATCTTTCAAGAATCTGTCCCATTGGAGCTGATAACAACTGAAGAAACCAAAGAAATTAAATGTATGTGTTATTAAAGCAGTAGCGAAATGTTTTGATTATATTAGTAATGATTTTTATAGTTTTCGGTTTCTGGTTTCGGGATAGAAAAAATAATAAAGAGAAACAGAACCTCGAAGCCGCATTTCACCTTCTTTTCCATCACACAAACTCCAATTTTTATCTTCTCCTCCTCTTCTCCTCCTCCTGCCACCATCTCCACGTCTGCGCTTGGTTTGTTAGTTTGTTGTGATTTTGTATTTATATACGAAGGGGAGGAAGCAAACAGAGAGAGGGAAAGAAAACCTCCATAGGTGTGTTTGTGTATATATATAGTAAGTAATATAGAAGAAGGGAGTGTTTGGAGAGAGGATTAGGGATGGATTCTGGAATATGCAATTTGTGTTTTTTTTATGGATGATGAGGACGTGTAAGGGTTTCTATACCTGATACGGTCTTTGGATTTATAACTTCTTTATTCAAATTGATTGCTTCTTGTTATGTAATGATTTCTTAAAAAAAAAAAAATTGCCCAGAGTTAAGCATGAAATTTCCAACTTCTATTGGTAATCGATTGAAAACAAGAATTGAATTATACGAGATTTTATGTTTTGTTGTTTCTCACGCAAAACGTTAGCATCATTTAAAATAATAATTTTTATCAGCTATAAACAAGGAAAAACCAAAATAAATTTCTTCAAAACAGTATTATATTTCAAACTGCATGTAATATTTTTATATTTTTTATATATTCGAGCCAGTTTGCACGTAATTTGACTAATCTCACGAGCTCTAAAGTTAATGATTATATAAGCATTCAATGACTTTAAAATTTATGAGGCTTGAATTGATGATTTCGAGAGAATAAATCTAAAATCTTACCAATTAAGTTATATCTCTCAGAATTACATGTAGTATGTTTTATTTTGTGGGTATATATATTATTTGCATTGTAATACTAATGCGTTTCAAAAATGTTTTTGAAAAAATCTAAAAATTAATATTTTTTATTGTTTTTAGATCATTTTAATACATTAATATTAAAAATAATTTTTAAAAAATAAAAATATATTATTATTTTAATATATTTTTAAATAAAAAATATTTTAAAAAATAACCTCAAACATTCTATTTAAAAAGATAAAAAAACAAAAAAAAAATGGTTAAGGTGGGTCTGCGGTAGAGATGGGCTCCTAATTTTCAAATCCAACATTTTAACATAATATATATGACTTTCATTAATTCTTCCGTGGTCCCGCGGTGCGGTTATGTGTAAAAAAATCCATCCATTTGACTTCCATAATTGACCATCTTTGATATAAAATGAAATAGGATTTTTTTTTTAATCACTTAAAGAGTGTGAGTTTAATAAGATTATCAAACCTAAGACCTTGGTTTTATATGAAATTATTATTTTAATTATGTTGGTACTGGGCAACAGAATATCCCAATTAGATTTCCAGCGAAGCTTTACGTGTTGTAAAGCCAGAAATGCTCCTTTGTAAATTGAAAAGCTGTCAAATCTTTCATTCTAGACACAGGTGGTATTTTCATTGAATAATGACTGAACAACTTTTTTTTAACAATATTATATATTATTACAATTATAATTTTAAAATATACTAAATTAATTAGATAAATCATTGTAGCAATTCATCACCTTTTTTTAATTTTGTTCTCAATATCTTTTTTTCAATTACAGCCTTATCATTGTCCAAATTAATGATTAATTGTTAAAACATTGTTAAGAAAAGAAAAAATTCAACAAAAAAATAACCAAAATATAAAACAATGAAAAATCTCATGGCCAATCTTAAATTCACTAAAAAAAATTATTATGTTTACTGCATCGGCTTTCCTTTTTCTTTCTTTGAAGCCCCTTTAGTTGTTATCTAATTTTAGTTCAAAAATTAACTTTATTAACATTTCAATCATGAGTGTGAGAGAAAAAAAGATTTTCAGTTTACTATAATACAGCAACAAAAATGATTAATTTTAGTGTTAATAAATTTTTTTTAACAAGAAAAATTCAATGATGATAATTTTTTTCTATAAACATGCTTGAAAAAGTAATTTGGGATCCATTTAAAATTTTTAATTCGATTGATTTTTGTGTGTTTTAAATCATTTTGAGGTTGTTAAGTGATTTGTGATAGTTTTTTATGATAATTCAAAAGTGTTTTCAAATAAAAAACAACTTAAAATTAAGTTTTTAAAGTTCAAACACTAGGACTTTGAGTCATCACATGTGATTATATAACATGACAATAAATGACATATCACTAGGCAACCTATCAATCATTTTAAAAAACAAAAAAGAAAAGAAAAATGAATGACATTTTCTTATATGAAGGAAAAAAACATACACGAGTCTGGCTTTTTAATTAAGGCCAAACATATAAGTTTGGCGTAGCAGACTCATGTGCTTGGGCTCTTTTCATATAATCGAGCATATTGGGCTACCCAAGGTTGCAAATATGGTTTCTTTTTGTTTTTTTTATTAATTTAAATTTAATTTTTTTAAATAGTTGATTTAAAATATTATTAAATTGTTAAATTGATACAGAGTGCTTTTTAGATATTATTTTATTACATCCCATTTGATTTTTGTTTTTGAATAAGATTGTAGCAAGTTTATATATATATATATATATATATATATATATATATATATATTAGCAAGTTTTTTACCGCACATTATTTTTTTTATTTTATCTTATTACTTTTTTTAAAGCATATATTTTTATTATCATATAATTAAATAAAGATTATTTCATAAAAAATGATGTTATTAAGCCAATCAGATCCATAACCCTAGTCGCTGATTTAATGGATTAGCCTAAGGCTTGGGTTGATTAAAGATAATGCAGTCTTAATATTTGAAAAAACTTATTTTATATGCATTAATTTTTTAGTTTATAATTTTATTTTTATTTTTTGACAAAGAAAAAAGATATGAGCAACATACTTTTTTACATTTAAATATAGTTTTAGTTCTCCTTGCAACAAAAACAAATAGTTATCTAGATAGTTGACTAATATCATTATGAGAGGTAGTCTCTCTTATACTTTTTTAAGTTCAACCTTAAAATTAATATTCAAGAAAAAAGTATTTTTTTTATAAATATAGAATATCAATACAAAAGGTAGCGTGTTTTTATAATCATTTCAAAAATAAATTTAGTGCATACAAAGCTGACAAAAAAAAAACATTGCTTGTTATGGAATAAAAAAAATCAATAATTATTTTATAAATAACTAAAAGAATTAGGTAATTCACAGTTGCCCACCTTACAAATTACTTGGATTGTATTGTTCAATCAACAATTTTTTCACTTCAATCATCAAATTTTTATTCTTTGCAATTTTATGCTCTCAAATTATATTAGCATGATTTTTTTATATATACATACATTTCTTTTAATTTAAATTGTATTCCACGTGTCCCTCTTTGAAGAGTGTTGAAGATGAATTAAGTATTGATTTGGTGAAATCAAAATTTAATTGGGATTGAATATAAAATTAATTGAAAAATTAATTCTAATGGATTCACCGTGGTGGACTAATTTAGCACACTTACAAAACTGACTCAAAAATCTTAAACTAAAAGGCCCATAACCTGATCCAAACAAGTCTTGAATCCAACCTAAAAACAAAGTATTAATTAAACTCAAATAAACCTTGAGTTGTAGCTAACAAAATAAAATAAAGTTCAAAATATTAAATTCATGTTCTGCTATAAGAAGAAGAAAAAGAAAGAAGATATTATAAAACTGATTCAAGGCTTATCTATAGTATTCTATGCAGCCCATTACTCCTAGAAACTAAAGGAAAAAGGTAGTCGTCCATGTTGTTTTCAAGTTGTAGTAGTATTTTTTTGTTTTATTTGCTGTATTCTCCTCACCTAAGAAGGAAATAAATAAAATAATAAATCCTAATACTTAAAAGAAATAATTAATGTACTCATACATAATAGGAAGTCCACAACCAATTAAAAATCTAAAAAACATATAGAAACTTCACACACAAAAGACTAGTAAAAAATTTAAAAAATTACCAGCCTCGTTGTCAAAACCTCATGGCCCAAACAAGGTTTAATTAGGCTCCTCTTGCAAATGAATAAGATGTATTAAAGCTTCCTATTAATACACCAATAAATCTTTCAAATCTAACTTGGCTGAAACTTTTAAAATCAATGCATTCAATATTATTGTCTTGGACTAAATTAACAATGTATTTGGAACATGTAATGGGTCATTACTAGTATTTGTGGACTGATTCACATCACTATCTATACCTAAAAAAGCCGAGTAAAAACTAGATTGAGTCTCATCACCTCATTTCTCATAAATAAATTACAATAAAAGTCTAGTGTCATCTCCTGAAATTTATGCTCGTCCCAAATCCATTGGTTATTAGAGTCTTTTAGGCATTTACTTTTATTCTTATATCTTTTCATAAGTATTTTAGTGTGAAAATATATTGTGTTTCTATCCCTAGATTTCACCCACTAACACCTAGACTTTTGAACCCACAACATCTCCTCCTACTCCAAGATTAAATTAAATTCATTGGCTGACTCTGCCTCTAACCTCATAAGGAAACAATTACCTCCTCCATTCAGCCTTTTTTGAAGCCCTGCAAGCCTAGTTAAAACTCTTTCTTTGCGCTGGAAAATGTTTCCAAAGATAGACCTGTTCCATTCCTTTAAGTACATGGTCATACTATTTAGTCTACTAATTAAATCTCCCTCCTCCCCCTGTCTGTTTTTAACCAGATTAGCAAACCCCTCATACTGTGCCCAAGCTATCTCAAATCTGAATGTTCGAGTTGCTACCAGAGCATGCTGATTATTGTTGTTGAACTCCACCAATATAGGATGGTGGTCTGATTTTATCCAGGGTAGAACTCGAATAAACAAATCTGGAAATCTGACATTAAATAATTGGTTGTCAAAACCCTTATCCAACTGTTCATATATTTTGTTATAACCCTATTTTTTCTTGTTCTCTCCAAGAAACCCATTTCACTATCCACTGTCTCTACAGTTTCTATATCTGGTGGGCGTGTTGGATGCATATGACTTCCTCCCTACTCTAATGTGGAATAACACTGCACTACACCACCTGGACTCGTAATAATATCCTTCTCATTTATATTGCATTAATGAGGGTTATATATTATTGGGTTGAACCCTCTCTAATTCAACCCTTTTTATTACCTGGGCTTTAGACATTCTAGTCCTCTCCACCATTTTCTCTTTGGACATGTCTGTCTATATTTTCCCATCTCACTGTATCTGTAGCCCATTCTTAGTTTTCTTATTACCTACCTTAGTGCCCTGGTCGCCCAATCTTTTATCATGATACACAAAATTAACCTTGTCCTGAAGCCGAGGACCTTTTTTTAAAGCACACGATTCTCTTCCTAAATTATCACCCATGCAACCTCAAATCCCATCCTTTCCGTAAAATCCATAAATTCTTCTTGCAAAATATTAAACCAAAATCCTCCTCTTAATTCCTTGTGCTTGAAATCTGCTCGTGACATATTTTCCACAACTCCTGTTTGATTTCTAGATCCCGAAGATTGTGGATCCTTTGCCTCATCTCCGCTTGACTTTTTGTTGGATCTTCTCCCTACTTTTCTCGCCACCATCCACTGGCCAAACTACTCCACCACCTCTGGTCTAACCACTAGTTCAATATCCTGAAGCAAGCTTGCTCAACCATCTTCCTAATTTATACTCGTCCACTTTCAACCTTTTTTCTGCATTACGGTTGATATGGGGGCAAATCTCTTGTTTGTGTCCATATTGGCCACAACCGAAGCAGATTAGGTGAAGTCCTTTATAGGCAATTCACCTTATTCTCCTACTTAGCTTGTATTTTAAGAGCGTGGGTTTTGTAAGATCTACTTCAACACATAAATGTGCAAAATTCCCTTAGCTCCTATTGATATTGTTTTGTCAACCTTCAACGTTCTGTTAATATGGTTCCCTACCGAGCAATCATAATATTCCATGGCTAGATCTGGTAAACGAACCCAAATAGCTACTTTATCAATGGTTGCTTCATACGGATCAAAGTTTGGATGCCATTAATGCATTGTTAGGTAGTGATCCACAACCATGTACTGAGAATTTGGCCAAGAAAAATTTATTACCCAAGTCCACCAATCAAGGTCCCATGCACCTTTCAGGATGCTTTTAAACATCTTAATAAGTAATTATATCCCACCTTTCTCCCCATAACCTTGATAATAAGGGTTTGTCTCTAGGTTTCACGGATTCTTTTCTTTTCCTCTTTAGATAATTTGATGACCAGATAATCATCTTCACCAAAGTCCTCATCTTCATCGTTAAACATCATGCATCTCCTCCATATGAGCACTCCCCAATAAGTTGCTTTCCACGTAAGAAGTTCCTAGAAATGAATCTTTATAACGAGAACCTGCTTTACTCCCATATCCATCATTCCTTCACCCTGGAACAGATTCCTCACCTGATGGGACTGCATAATCCATTGTTGCGATATCATACTCATACAAATTAATTATCATAACTAAAATAAACAAGATAATATAAAGCAAGTAAAGAGTTAATCCAACAAAAAAAGTTTAGTTCAGAGTTTTATGCTAGATGATATGCAATTTGAGGAGGGGTGAGGTTATCTAGGTCATAGCAAAATAGATCAGAAAACTATCAAGAGAACAAAGATTGGTTTCAAGTAAATGTCCACCTATCAAAATCAAAACCTATCATTGAAATGATACATCAATTTATATTTTGAATATTTATCTTTTCTTAACGTTAGTTAGTTAACCGATCCGCAGTGTAACTCACCATAACCATCAAATAACTACAGTGTCTGCACTGGTAATTTAATTGAATGGCAACCTTAAAAACTAGATAAGCTGGTTAATATAGACACATAACTGGTTGCAGTACATATTTAATTTGATCGAATATTTTTTCTAAGATTAATAACATAGATCCGTTATAATTATAAAACTCAGTTGCTTCACAAGTTTATATGCCACAACTCTAGTTTTGATAGCAAAATTAGTAATAGAGTATTTATAATAATAACTTAGAGTCCGCTCTAGCAATTAAAATAAACAATCATAAGAAATAAGCATAGAAAAACAAACATATTCATCATATAATCTGAAAAGAAAAGGTAAAATAAATCTCACAGTTCTTGAAATCTAAAGGTTTATGTGTTCTTGCAACCAAGAAAAAGAGTTTAACTTTGCATGTCTATTGAACAACTAATCAAAAGGAAAGAAGAATGCATGGTTCAGGTTTTTAGAGGAAAGGGTGCTTTTTTCTTCTCTTTTTGACCGCACTTCCTATCCTTTCTCTCTTTCTTTTTATTTGATAGGAAACTCTAATCCCCATTTCCTACAAAATAATTCTTTCCTAAGTAAACAATTTACATTTAAGTATTTCAATAACTATTTTATAAAAAACAAGAAATAGCCTTGCATAAAATTTTGAGCTTTGACTTTGGACTTAGAGGAGCAAAATTTTCTAAATAAAGACTTGGATGTCGGTTTGGATGCTTTGGGAAGTACTTTGAACTTGTTTCTTCATAAAACCTATTTCCTAACAGAATTCATATGTCATCTAAGAAAACTCGTATCTCTCTCACATGAGCCCCTTTTCTACTGAACTTTGGTAGGATGATTGGTCTTCAAGTTAGAAACCCAAAAAAATTAAGTTTGCATCTAATGGACTTCTCTAGCTCAAGATATTTAAGTCATAATGGTCAAAGGTCAACAATGATAGAAGGCAAGATTTGTCTTTAAAGGCTACTATTTCCATGCTCTTTCTCTTTTTTTTTTTCCCTTGCCATTTATGCATAGAAATGTATGGATGTTAGCTTTCTAATACTACTGGAATCACTTTATTTCAACCTCTAGAACTTAAGCTCTGCACAAAACATCGATTAGAGATCAAATCTGTCAATTATCTTCAATTTACTTTTTTTTTAATCTTATATCCAAAAATACCTTCAAAACATAAAATAAAAAATATCAAGGTATTTTATATATAGAAAATAGATAAAATACTAAATAAATATAAATAAAACTATTAAATAATATAGTTACATCATCCATCTTAATCTTTTTATTGAAACGAGCAAGCAAGTTTGTCTCCTTAAATGAGATTTTTGTGTTCATGTAAGGTGCTTCCATCTACTACCTTCATTTATTTTTAAGAAAAATGAAACTAGAAGCCTACAAAAATAGCATGGCGTATACGAAGGCGATTGTTACAAAGTTACTCAGTTCATTATGAAAATCTTTTCCGTACAAAAAAATCGAAGAAGGCTTATTTACTAGTAATTGAGATTGAAAACTGTTCTTTTTAAAATGAATGTTTTACTTTTTCGATCCTATATATACAAAATTTCCATAATGAAAAAAAGCATATTTAGTTCATCTAATATTTTATAGCATTCATTTTCATTATTTTTAAGATAAGTTAAACAAGATTCTTATTTTTTTTATTTTAAAAAAATTAAACACTTGCCTGTTTTATTTTATAATTAAATATTGTGTTTTCTTCTTTAAGAAGATTCAAATCTCAAGTCATGCTATAATAAGTATGCATTTTGGCACATGGATAACACTAGTTATTTACATGCATTTCATTGTAATTCGGATAATTTTATTTTTCAACAAAAAAAATTATACAAGCTTTTTCACTGTATTTTTAGCTATAAAAAAATTTCAATTAAAAATAAAAAAGCAAATGCTTACATTTAATTAAATAAATCTAGAATTATTTGTATCAATAAATGTAAGAAAAACCATTAATAAGAAGTAAAGATTAAACTGAAAAAATATGAGATAAATATAGATTAAAATATTTGAATTCATTGGCATATGCTTAATTAAATAAATCAAGAATTATCTATATTAATAAATGTAAGAATCTCATTATAATACATAAAGACTAAACTGGAAAAATTAAGAAATAAATATATATCAAGATACTTGAACTTGCAATATGAGGTATGTATCCTGTTGTGATTAATAACTTTATTTCTTTAAATAAATTCTTTATTTAATCAAATGATTATCTAGGCCAATAAAACAATATTTACCCAGTAAAAACCTTTTTTTTATTTTTTTCTTAAAATATCATAAAGTAAGCATCTCATTCTTAAAGTTAATTAATTAATTAATTTCATTTAAATAAAAAAAAATATCTTTAAAAAAATAACAAATAAAAAGACATGAGATAACTCGAATCAATTTTAAAGTTAGTGAAAAATCTTATAGAAAGCAAACAAAAAACTTAATAGAGCCCAATCTTCAATTAAATAAATATTGAATAATAAAACTGAAAAAAAAATATGAGCATAAAAAAGAGAGAGAAAAAAAACAAGCATATCCATGTGAATATTTGAAACCTGCAACCGGTGAAATCTTAGACCAGGACTCAATTTAGAAGCTAAATTCCTAACCAATTTAATGTTGAAAGATAAAATTAGAAAGAAAATCTTAATTTAAAAAAATCACCAAAAGTATATAAAAAAAACAATCAAAAGAATAAGAATCAAATTTGATAACAAAAAAACTAAAGGATGATGAAATAATAATAAAAAAATTAATCATAAAAATTAATTCAAACAAAAAAAGTAGCAATTAAGTGAATGAAAACCAAATCTAACACACAAAAAATTTGAAGGAGGATGGAATTGAAAAAAAAAACAAAAACTCAATTTTCTAAACTAATTCAAATAAAACAAATAGTAAAAAAGATTTCAATTTAAAAAATTCATCAAAGTAAAAAATAAATAAAAATAAAAATAATAAGAATCAAATTTGATAGGAAAACAAATTGAAGGTGGATGGAATCATAATAATTGATTTAAATAAAAAAAATAGCAATCAAAATAATATGAATCAAATCTGACATCTAAAAAAATTAGAGGATGAAATTGAAAAATAAAATTCAATTTTATAAACTTCTTTAAATAAAAAAAATAATACTAAAAGGAATATGGGTCAAATTTTAAGGAAAAACAAATTGAAATGTTACTTTGAAAACTTGTAGGGTTAGACGCGAAATTAATGAGAAGAGAAAAAAGAAGAAAAAAAAGGCTGTCAGTAACAAATCAGAGCTTCGTTCTCCACACGGGTTGCCCATGAATGGAGGGGGCCTATCAAGACGATTTGAACATCGCTCTTGAAGTCATACACCGCAAGGTTGTTAAAATCGTGATTTTAACACGGCACGAAAAATGCAAAACAAACTCGGATCGTAAAATTATAAAATCGTAAGAAACTTTAAAATACATTAAAAAAAATTCATGCTTCAAATAAAAATTCATACATAGTTCAAGCACCTTAAAATGCATGCTTCAAATAAAAATTCATATATAGTTCAAGCCTTCAAATAAAAATTCATACATAGTTCAAGCATCTTAAAATATATGCTTCAAATAAAAATTCATACATAATTTAAATAAATTTTCAGTAACTAATAATTAACAAACTTAAAACAAACAATCTGCTGGTGTATCATGTAAACTAAAACCAGCTTCATTGCCTTCATCTTCCTTAGGCATTCATCAATATCATTAGCATCAAGAGGATTATTAGTGTCACTACTAGTACCAACACCAATATTATCAACATTAATGCTACTACTAGTACCAACACCAATATTATCAACATTAATGCTACTACTAGTACCAACACCAATATCATCAATTTGAGTCTCCAAATCATCTTTTCTAAAATTTTTATCAACATCTATACCATGTTGCCATCGCACATCAAGCCTATTACTAGAAGCATTTTTTTCTAGATGCCATAAGTTTAACAATTCAAGGATCAACTCAAATTAACCCTATGATCAATCTAAATATTTTATTATTGTAATTAATTTTGATATTAAACATCAAGCTTGTCATAACCTATTTTTTTGATCATTTTATTTTTATTTTTTATTATTATTTTATTTATTGAAAAGGATAAAAAAATTGATGAAAAAATAATGATGATGATGAAAAAACAAGTAAAATGAAATAAATGAAGAATGAATTAAAATTTGGGTTAAGGACAACATGATTGGAAGTTTTGAGGTTTAATTAAACTTTGAAATTAATCTAATTAAGCTTGGAATTAATTTATTTAATCTAATTAAGGGTTTAATTAAAGAATTGATAAATTTTTAGACTTAATTAAGCTTGGAATTAATTTAATTAATCCAATTAAGGGTTTAATTGGAGAATTGATAAGTTTTGAGACTTAATTGAGCTTGGAATTAATTTAATTAAGGGTTTAATTGGAGAATTGATAAGTTTTGAGACTTAATGAGACTTTGATTTAATTGAATTAATGAAATCAGGGACTTAATTGAAGAATTACCAAAGTTTGGGGTTAATTGGGGGCAAAATGGAAACAGATTAGAGTCCAAGGAATGTTTTGAAAAAAGGCCGAAATAAAAGGATCCAATTACAATTTTATCCAGGGGCATTATTGCATGATTTCAGACTTCAAGGACCAAAATGCAAATGGCCATTAAACACCCCACTGTTCATCTCCTCCATCCCAATTCAACAGAAACGGCAGAGAACGTGGCAACGTTTTTTGCCCACGATGTGCCATTAATGCATGCTAGGAGGTGTAAGGTTGCTCGGTTGCTTATAAAGAGAAGCACAGCAAAGAAAAAAGGGGGACCGAGGGAGGAGAGCGGAGGAGCAGAACTGAAAGAGAGGGGGAGACGAAAAAAAAAGACAGAACCGGGGAGTGAGACGGAGAGAAACTGAACTAGGGAAAATTTTGGTTCATCAACCAGCAGCACCTCGTGCTTTTACCACCATTGTCTCCGTCTTAGACGGAGAAGATCGGACAGAGAAATAGAAAAGGGAACAAACCGGAGGAGAGAACAAACACAGTAGAAAAAGGGGCAGAACCGAAAGAGAGGGAGAAACTAAAACCCAGACTCGAAAAAAACGGGAGCGGGACCGAAAAGAAGAAACAGAACAGGGGAGACGGGGAACAGAAAAAAGGAGAGGGGAACAGAAAAAAAAGAGAGGAGAAACAGAGAAATCACAGAAGGGAGATTAAAGAGAAAACATAGGCAAATTAAGAACAAATAGTGAGGGGCTGACTGAAGCAAGCTTCAACGGGGAGAGGAATCAAAAAACAACGAGGGGCTGACTGAAGAAAGCCTTTGACGGGGGATTGAACACGAAGGAAAGTCAGGGGAAGGAGACTAGACAGAGAAACAAAAAACAGATACAGAGAGAGAGAGAATCCTGAGAGCAGAAGAAAGCAAGAGATAAAGCGAAAGAAGGGAAAGAACGTCGCCCGGCCAGCTCTCCATCACCGCCATCTTCATCTCCAAGTGCAGCGCCAGGTAAGTAGCGTTTTCCTTCCTTGCATTTTAATTACATGCTCCTGTAGGTAAAAACAGAAATAATGGCCAGCCGGGTCAAGCCTGTGACCCGGCTAGGCCTGCTGGGTCCAGCCCAGCCACATGGGCTGCGCTGGACCCAGCCCAAAAAAAAAAAAAAAAAATAGAAAAAATAGAAAAATAAAAAGCAGAAAAAAAAAATAAAAAAAATAAAAAATGTGTATGCATGAATAAAAATAATGTAAATTTATTGGTTTATTCACTGACGCCAGAGTCAGGAATAAAAATACCAGTTTAAATTTATATTATTTTTATTCGTTGTATTTTTATTTTGTTTAGCTAAAAAAATAAAAAATGTGTGCATGCGTAAAAAATAAATTTATTTTTATTTATTTATTCACTGACGCTAGAGTAGGGAATAAAAAAATATATTAATCTAATTTTTGTCGTAGCTACGAATTTTTACCAACGCCAGAGTTGGAATTATTCGAGCTCGAATATTCACTGGCGCCAGAGTCAGGAATATTATAAACAAATCTTCACAGCATAAATTAATAAATATTTAGCAATTTAAGACAAAACCAACAATGCAGTCTGCCTTAGGCAGAACATTTAAGGGGTGATAATATCTTTCCTTTTACGTAACCAATCCCGAGTCATAGAATCTCTGTTGACCAGTTAGGGTTCCTAGTGACCATAATACTAGGTGGCGACTCCTCAAGCACGATATTTTTTTCTAAAAGAACCGGATGCCAGAATCTGTTCTTTTTCCATAATCGAGAATTATTATTTTTAGGGCCGCCGCGATGTCGGGTGCGACGAAGCTATCAAAAAAACTAATATTGAATTCAGAAACATTTTAGATATTAAACATCCAGCTATAAAAAAAGAATTACCATAATACTGAATTCAAAAACTAATTAAAATCAGTAACCTAGTTAACAATTTTGAGAAGTAAAACACTGAATCCTAAACACAGAATGACAGAATATAACAATATAACTCATGACTTATGTTTTTCTCCAAACAATTTATTTGTTGTTTGTAGTGTTTTCCTCTCTGTCCTGTAAGCTCTGAAAAATAAACAAGTAAACCATTTTTAAAATTAGAACCCAGTTTTCTGTCAAACCATTCTATCAAAGTGTTTTCCTCTTTAGTTATCTATTGTGAACCCAGTTTTCTGCAATCTATATAACATTCAAAATCAAAACATTTTTTTTTTCATTGTGTCTCAAACAATCTCAATGGCCTTCAATCCTTCACAGAAACTATAAATCTAACAAAACAAAACACCGCTAATTAACAATCAAGCGTACTCAACTCAAGCATTCACAAACAGTTAGCAAACACTGTTATCAAAAAATTCACAGACTTGTTTTCGAAACCTAACCCATAAAATCACAGACTTGTTTTTTGTTATCGAAACCTAGCCCATCAAAAAATAAAAATTCAAACAATTGTAAAAATTGTAAAATTCACAGTTCTCTGCAAATTCATCGTGACTGGGATTCGATGAGAGACCCATGACACAGGAGACATGGACATGTCTGTAATTTTACAAATAAATTACTCTAGACTCTAAATCATGATGCTATTTACAGAAGGTGAACAAAGATAAATAAAGTAACTTACAATGGCTGGTGGAGATTGGAGAGCCACCGATGTTATTGTCTGAAATCTGGATCTTACGATGGCTGGTGAAAAGAAGGGTTGTTGGTGGTGGACCGGTGGTTGATTGTTGGAACTTGGACGGCTGAGAGAAGGAGAATAAGGATTTAGTGACTTAGGGATTTTGATTTTTTCATGTGAAGATTGAAAAAAGATGAAGAAAGATGAAGATTGAAGAAAGAACGTATTACGTGTTAATTGTTTGCTTTTGTTCTGTGTGTGTACTGTGAACGATGTAATAGGCCAATAATCGCTTGACACCTGGAGCTGGAAGGAACAATGACTCACAATTGTTGTTTTGTGCTGAAAGCGTAAAATCGGTGGTGAAATCGCGTTTTTGCTCGATTTCACTTGATTTTAACGATTTTACCTGATTTTACCTATTTTTGAGTTTTATAAACGATTTAGCACGGTTAGCCTATATTAATGATTTTACGAGTTGAATCGTGATTTTAACAACCTTGATACACCGCCTCACATAACACTCAAAAAGCGAGACCACCATCCACACACTGACGCGTGCAACATACATGTCATATGTTTTTTTTTTTTTAATAATATTCTTATTTATAAAATTACAAAATTTCCTTTCTACTAACTTGATAGTAACAAAAAAACCGAATAAAAAAAAAAAAACCAAACGCAACACTCGAAGAGTGCAACTGCCACATGCGTGCAACAACCACTTTTTTTTTTTTTTAATAATTTTAAATTTTTTAAAATTGCCCCTCTAGCAACCTAATAATAACAAAAAAAAAAAAAAAAAAACCCTTGAATGCAAGCTAAGAAAATTAGACTTTTATGGGTATTTAAGTTATTTTATTGTGCTTAAAAATTAAAAATACAAAACCATCTCTGGGCATCAATTTTTTTTTAAAATAACCTTGATTTAAAAGGTAATGTAATTATTCAACTATGTATCAGAAATGTGAAAAGAATAAATTGTTCATTATCAATATGATAATAATTAATAAATCCCAATGTTAGCCTATATTACTTCTTATTACTAATTATTTGATTTTTTTTTTAAGAAAAACAAAACAAATTTTTTTATTATGGATTGTTAATGTAGTTTTCCAACGTGTTTTAAATTTTTTTATAACTAGAAAAAATAAAGTAGGTCTCGTTATCAATCGATAGACACTTTCACAAATTATTTCATGGAGAGCACCAGAAGTCAACCTCAAAAATGTATAAATGAATATTATCTTATAAGCATCATGGTAAAAGGATATATGATATTCATAAAATAAAATAAAAAAATGGTAGAAGAAAGACACGCGACATGGCCTCGATATGACTCGGGGAAGCCTAGCATGATTTTGCTCGATAAAGGTGGGAAAATCAATAGTTTATTTGTTTATAGGACCAGTCCTATTTAGTTGTTTCCGTAATCAACCATATACTTAGCGAAATATCAGACAATATGCAAAACAATTAAAAAAAAAAAAAAGAGTAAGGGAAACGAGTTCCATTTCCACCGTAAGCCGCTGCCAACAAGCCTAGCTCATAAAATTGGTGCAATGCACACTCAATACCTAACCATTTTGCTTCAGAATTTGAGGAATGATGAACAATACATTGTTTGAAAGTTTTGCTTGATATATGCTGCCTGTAACTCTCAATTTCACTTTCTTCTTGGATTTCAACAAATGGCCATTATAATTTATGAAGTTGGAAAAATTTCAAATAAAAATTGGATTTTTTATGGCTGCACATTAAGCTATTAGTGTAACTAAGTTTGACCACGAGTTCACAAGCTTTTCTACAAAACATGTCCTCTAATAACACATGAAATTCTCTAATATTTAAGTCAGCAAGTGTGAGAGAAGCAAAGTTTTGAAACCCGACCCGACCCTGTGGGTTGACTCGGGGTTGGAACCGGGCTGGGTTGAAGAAAACACAAGGGAAGAAAAAACCCGATGTGACCCGGCGGGTTGACATGGCGAGACCCGGCTGCAAACCCGTTCGCTTTTATTTTATGTTTTTTTTACTAAAACGACGTGATTTTGATTTTTTTTAAAAAATTGACCTGACCGACCTTGTAACCTGATCAAAACCTGGAACCCAAGCCTTGGACTGGGCCGGGTCTTAAAACTATGGAGAGAAGTGTAGTGTGTATGAAAAGAAAAACAAAAGAAAATATATGTAAAAAGAGAAAGAGTTTATGGCATAGGTCTAGAATAATGGCACAGCCAGTTTTTTGTTGGCTTTGGCCGGCTTTTATGGCATGGCTAGCATTGCTTTTATGGCCTAGAATAACATGGTGACTTTGGCTGGCTTTTCTATGGCGTGCAACAAGCACCCTTGTCTGCTTCATAACTTGGAATGACATGATTTTAGATTTGTATATTTGTCGTTAGATTTGTATTTCTAGGAATTGCTCTGTTTTCTTACTTAGTGACTAGATGTATTTACCATGTGTATATATGATGCAACCATATTATTCGATAGTTTTATTAACATTTACCTAGTATTTTTCCTGTGTTTTATATATATAATGCATTGATATTCTTTGTTTTATGTTTTGAAGGCACTTTTGGATGTAAGATTCAAAAGGAAGTAAATTGGAGATAATTCATACCATGTTCCAAACCGTGTCGAACTTTGGCAAATTTGACCTCTACGATGTTTTGTGTAAAGCTTGAGCTCTAGAGGTCGAAATGAAGTGATTCTAGTTGTATTAGAAAGCTTACATCAATATCGTTCCATACATATATGGCAAGAACAATAAAAAGAGAAAGAGCATGGAAATCGTAGTCTTCAAAGACAAATCTCGCGTTCTAATAGTGTTGACCTTTGGTCATTCCAACTTGAATATCTTGAGTTAGAGAAGTCCATTTGATGCAAATTTTTTTTTTGGATTTTTAACTCAAAGACCTATTAACTTACCACATTCCAGTAGAAAAGGAGCTCATATGAGACAAATGATTTTTCTAAGACGACTCATAGATTCTGCCAACAGACAGGTTTTGTAAAAAAACAAGTTCAATTTACTTCCTAAACATCCAAATCGACATCCAAGTTTCTATTAGGGCAATTTGACTATTTTAAGTCCAAAATCAAAGCTTGAAGATTTTATGCAAGACTATTTCTTCTATATTTTAGAAAAATAGTTATTGTATTACTTAAATGTAAATTGTCTACTTAGAAAAGGACTATTTTCAAGGATGTAGGGATTATGGTTGGCTATCAAATAAAAGAGAGAGAGAGAAAGAGAGAGAGAGAGAAAGGAAGGAGAGGGTGGCTAGAAGAGAAAAAAAACTTCACCCTTTCATCTTATACCTAAAATCATGTATTCCTCTTTTCTCATGATTAGTTTCTTAATAGACATGTAAGGCTAAGTTCTTTTTCTTGGTCGTAAGGACACGAAAACCTTTAGATTTCAAAAACTGTGAAATCGATTTTACCTTTTCTTTTCAGTTTATATGATGAGTATGTTTTTTTTCGTATACTTATTTCCTATGATTGTTTAGTTTATTTGCTAAAGTAGACTCTAAGTTATTATTCTAACCAATCTATTGCTAAGTTTGCTATCAAAATCGAAGTTGTGATATATAAACTTGTGAAGCAACTGAGTTTAATAATTGTGGCAGATCTATGTTATTAATTTTAGGAAAAACATTCGATTAAATCAAACATGTACTGCAGACAATTATATTATCTAGATTAATCAACTTATCTAGTTCTTAAGGTTACCATTGAATTAAATTACTAATACGGACATTGTGGTTGTTTAATGGTTAGGGTTAGTTACACTGCGGATCGGTTAACTAACTAATGTTAAGAAAAGATTTAGTTACACTGCTAATCGGTTAACTAACTAATATTAAGAAAAGATAAATATTTAAAATATAAGTTGACGTATCATATCAATGATCAGTTCTGATTTCCGTAGGTGGATATTTACTTGAGAAACTAAGGTTTTTTCTCTTGATAAATTTTTTGATTTATTTAATTTAGCTTAATTGTTTTATTCTATTAACCATAGCATAACCTAGCTTCACCCCCCCCCCCCCCCGAATTTCATATCATCTAGCATAAAAATCTGAATTAAACCTTCCTTGTGGGGTAGTTGGTTATTATTTCACGCCATGGTTGTTGGTGATTAATAGTGTTATTGGCACAAAAAATGACATTCTCCATATAGAAAAACTTGTGTGCATGTTAAAAAAAATTACATGACTGAAAATTTTTTGTTCTCCACTCATGAGAATAAAAAAAATACATAAAATGGTGTGCTAGGTAGGATTAGATAGACTAGATCAACATCATATCTGGGATGGGGTTTTGGGCAGAAATTCCAACCATTTGGGCTACTCAAATGGCTCGAAAAATTCTAATTGTTTGGGCTTGGCCCAAATGATTGGAAAAATATTTTATTTTAGGAATATATTATTTTATTTACCCCCAAGTCTTTTAAACAATTATTTTTGGAATAATTTAACTAGTGAAAATGAAAAAAAAAAATACTTATTGTATAAACATTACTTTTGTTTGCATTACCGACTATGCTTGCATGAAAAATGTTACCTTTGTGGACTTTGTTAACATGAAAGTTTTTAATTCTTTATGATCATAAAAAGCATCATAGAAGGAGATGTTGCGTTGAATGGAGATCCTGATAGATATATTTTTTGAAGTCATGGAGATTTTAATGGAGACATGAAGATCTTATTGTGGAGATGTTTCATGAAGATATGTTTGCAAACTTGGAGAATTCAATGGAGATATAGAGATCTTACAATGGATATTTTCATGGAGTCACAAAGAATTTAATGGAGAACTCACCATAGAGATTTTCATGTAGAAACACTATTACTTTATTGAGAAATTTAAAAGATGAAGATACAATTCTAGAAACTAATCTAGAGATTATCTTATTTTAGGAAGCTCATCGTGGAATGTGCAAACTTGCTTCCTTTATTATTTTGGTTGTCTTTTTTTCCTTATAAATAATTATAGATATCCTCTAGCAATCAATCTTTCTAATTTTTTTTTCAGGGCTTGACATTCCTTAGTGTCATGCCTATGGTAATGGTGGGAGCTTGTTGGGGTTCCTAATGTTTGAACCATTTTCATGGAAGTGGGTATTGCATATAATTTTTCCCCTTAATGGCAACCAATACCTTAACACGTGTGGTGGTGAGAGGTTTGCTCAAGAGCTTAATAAATGTCAGATGATCATGGATGAATCCCTTGATGTTCCTTTTTTATGCTTTAGTAGGGACTACTAGTGTTGTGGAGATTCTATTATTTAGAAATAATAATGTCCTTGTTTGTTGACTCTTACTTCTTCTACTGAAATATGATTACCTATTGTTTGTTTTATATTGAGGAAAGTCCTATTAAGGAGTGTGATGTGGATCATTCCACGAACACTAATGACCCATTACATATTCTAAATAGACTCATTACAAGGTCCAAAGCCTAGGCATGAAAGAAGCATTGAATGGGCTGGTTATGCAAGTTTCAGCCAAGGCTAAAATTAGGAATCCTTTAGAGCATAAAAAGGAGGCCTTAGTACATTTAATCTTGTGTAAAAGGGGCTCAATCCACCTTTATTTGGGCTATGGAGTTTCGACAACATGGTTGTCAATTTTATATCAATTTTGGCCAACCTTATTACATGATGTTTCCATGTGTTTTATGGATTTCGAACTAGTTTTAAATTTCTTATTATGTGTGAACATTAATTATTTCCTTTAAATATTAGGATTTATTATTTTTATTTTATTTCCTTGTCAAGTGAGGATAGATCACAACAAGTGAAATAAAGAAATCAAACCTGACTTAGGAAACACATATGGTGGCAAAGCTTCCTTGTTGTGTAAGGATAATAATTCAAAAACTTAATTGTGTTTCCTAGTATTTGAAGGATATCAAGAGGTGGCAAAGAGGATCATTAAAGGCAACATCATTTTTTTTTCTAAAAGAAGGATAAATATAAGGCTAAAATCAAAATTCTATTCTAACTTGAAAACCAAAGGGGCGACAACTTCTCCTTTAGTTCCTAAGATTATTGGGTGACATTATAGGCTATAAATACATCTTGTATAAGACCTATAATGTTTTTCTTCTTCTTCTTTTTTCACGACAAATAAAGACTTAGGACTTATGAGCTTTATTTTTATTTTGTTAGCTATAGCCCAAGGGTTGTTTGTACATAATTAATATCTTGTTTTCAACTAGGATTCAATGCTTATTTAGATTAGGGTTTGGACTTACTAGGAAAGGTTTTGGTTAGTTTTTGTAAGTGAATCAATTCAGTTCACAAAGGTAGATTCATTAGGGTTAATTTCTCATAACTATTTAAACACATGTAAACCTAAATTTTGGCACCTTTGATGAATAATACTTCTGAACTTTTTAGTTTTAACGTGTGAGAGAGATTCTTGCATTCTTTGATTCTTGAACGAACTAAATCTGACTTATCGAAGATTAACTGACTTCATGATGTCATTCAACTTCATTTCAATAGTGTTAGTGCCTTGGGACAAGTTTTCATTGTGTCACATTCCTAGCAAACCTCTTTCGACTTTTCATGATCAAATCTCAATCTTGATTGTAGGTTGCGTATCTACGTGATCACGAAGTTTGCATCATAGTGTATACATGTTTTCCTATAAGTAGTTGTAAACTCTATTTATCAAGGCCTTAATAGTAATTGGTTTGAGTAGATTTTTCATGTTTAGCATTTCTTTATTGAATCTCTAGAGATAAGCTCTAATGCTTTTCATATTCTTGTTGATTGATGATAAATAGCTTAGTTATGTTTTTTTTAGTTGGAATGCTAAAATTGTGGAGAGAAATTGAATTTTTTATAGCCGCATCCTAAGTTATTAGTACAACTAGGCTTGATCGCGAGTTCACAAGCTTTTCTAATAAAAAGTTACATGTTGAAATATAAAATTCTTTTATGCTTAAATCAGTAAATATGAAAAGAATGGTGTGTATGGAAATAAATATACAAAAAAAAAAAAAAAAGAACGAATGGCATGACTTTAACTTTGTATGGTTGTATGTTGGACTTGTATTACTATAAATTACTGTCTTCTTATTTGATGTCCAAGTGTATTTATACACCTAGTAATTGAAATTTCTACATGGAAAAGGTGAACTTATCATTAGTGAAAAAACTAGTGTTGCCATTGACTAGTCATGATGATGCATACTATTTATGCCAATATTATGATGAATAGAGTCATTATCACAATAAATAATGCATGCTTTACATTGAAAAATCCATGCACGCGTGGAAAAAAATTTGTGCATAAAAATCAAATGACAACCTAGAAAAATGCATAAAATAACATGCCGAACAAGATTACACTAACCGGGTCTGTGCTGAGTTTTGAGCTGGAATTACTGCCAAAACGGCTGGAAAAATACATATTTTTTTAGGTAAATGTGTTTATCAATGATCAC
>JAAWWB010002370.1:0-25003 GCA_018804465.1 Populus tomentosa
TGATTGGTCAAAAAGCAAGTGTTATGAAGCCCACGTGTACCCTCCTAATCTTAAACCCCACCTCCACCATACATGCCTGATTCTTTTCAATCAATTCAAAGAAAGCTAGCTTAGCTAGGGCCGGACCGGACCGGGCCAGGCGACAGCCCCCCCCCCCTCATTTTTGCTGTGTTTTCGGCAATTCTTTTCTTGAATGCAGCCTGGCTCTTGGTCTCTCTCTCTCTCTCTCTCGCCCACCTAAACTGTATACGTGTGTGACGGGCCATTTTGAAATTTATTCAAATAAAGACACAAGGCCCCTCAACTCAGTTAAAAAGTCCACATTGTGGATTTAGGAAGCGTTTGAGTTTGAGAATGTTGCTGGCTGCTCTCTCTCTCTTTCTTTTTTTTTTTTTTTAATTTTAATAATTTTTTTATATTTTAGATCATTTTGATGTTAAAAATAAAAAAATATTATTAAATATATTTTTAAGTAAAAAATAATTTGAAAAATAATCATTACTATAATATTAAACATGTCAACCGAAGTTAGTTAGGAGTGTTAAAACTTTTTTTTTTTTTTTGACACTTTGTTCTCCAATGGTTTTATTCAATTTTTTTTAAATGTTTTTTAAGTGTGCTCTAATTGTTGACCTATACCTAACATCATGTTGTTTGTTAGTCCATTGATCCCTGGCCACACTATTTAAGTTTAGCAACAACGTAATATGAAAACAATTAACTTGTGCTTAGTATAACGGTCGAAGAGAATGATTAGTTAAAATACAAAATGCATGAGCTATAATCTAATGTTATCAATTAAAATAAATATATTTTTAAATCATAATAGTAAAAACTATCACAATATTAAATATAAATAACATAATTAAAAATATGACCATTAGTGTATGGATGTGTACATAAGATGTGTAATATTTTTTTTTTAAAAAAACCTAAAAGATATCAGTTATTTACTGTGACATGTGAGAGATGTTGATTTGCATAGTGAATGTGAGAGATGTTGATTTGCATAGTGAATGCTTTTTTTTTATTATTACTATTTTTTTTATTATTGTTACTAATCAACCTCAATGCACTTTCCATCCAACTACATCACTCTAAGCCGCTATCCAGCTGAGCTCTAATCCATAATCTAGACATATACATTGATCATCATCGTCCATCACATTGCAACCTTTCCATGTTAATAGGCATGAAAATCATCTCTCCCACTCAAAATTCCATTAGAAAATCAAAATAAAAAATACCCAAAAATCAACTACAATCAAAGCCAAAATCAACCTCAATCATATCCCAAATTTACCTAGAAGTAGAGGGTAATCGAATAAATCCAATATGTTTTTGGTGATTTTTACAAGAATTGATTTGAAGCATAAAATACATACATTGTCATTATTCAATATCTCTTTAACTACCATGCATGTGAGCCATGCACCCATAGTTTTAAAACTTAGTCTGGCCCGACATGTCAACTAAGAACTTGGCTAACCTGGAGCCAAAACCGAGGCGAGTTTATAAAAAAATAAGAAAAGTAAAAAACTTGGTTAACCTGGTAATTCGGTCAAAAACCTGGTTGAAACCCGTTAATTATTTATTTATTTTAACCAAAACAACATCATTTTAATTTATATATATAAAAAAATGAAATTGTCCCAGTGACCCAGTCAAAACTCAAGGCTCGGGATCAACCATCAGGCCGAGTTTAAAACACTACATGCAGCACCACTTCATGGTTCAATTTCAATAGCTTCCAATCATCATTAGGAACTCTTAGACATCATTTTCAAACTCTTTAATATTTTTTGAATAATTTTAAATGCATCATTGATTTTTATTTTTTTTATGAATTGTGATTTTTATGGTTTATGATGGATATTTGAGTTATTATATGTCATTATGTAGTAACCCCAGAGACAAAGACTAGTATTAACAAAAAAATAAAAATAAAAAATCCTTATTTGTACTATTTAAGGACCACGCCATTCTATATTTTAATCTCTATAGTTTTTTAAATTTTATATTCCAATCATAAAACTTTATTTTTATTATATTTTACTCTGAGACAACTAAAAAAGAAGAGTAAAAGTCATAAAAAAGAAAAAGAGAGAGAACAGGCTCTCGATTGGCTATATTTTGACATTAAAAAAAGACTACTCTTGGCACCAATGGGTCCATCTAGAATATGAGAGTTCTATGAAGATGATTTGAATGTTGGATGATGCTAGAAAAAGTAGGTTAGAATCGAAAAAAAAAATTGTTTTGATTTTTTAGTTTTAGGCTAATTTGATTGTGTTTTTAGGTTGGAGATTGGGCTATAAAGGTTTCTAAGATTTTTTTTATTTTATGTGTGTGTGTTTTTAGATTAAAAAATGTTGGAGATTGTTTTTTAGATGTCAAAAACCTCATTATTAGAATTTGTTTATCAATAAAGGTGATCATAAATTTCTTCTTACATGCAAGCCTTCTAGGCCTATGAGCAACTAGGTTTTTTTAGAGGTTAGGTGCATTTATCTAACCTCCCAAACTCGTGAGTTCTTGGTATTTATTTTCAAAGCCAAGTTGTGCAGGCTTGGACTTGGAAACCTAGATGTGCACGCACTTCATTCACTTGGACCTTCACTTTTTTTATATATTTTAAAATAAAAGCTCTTTTCAAAAAATAATAATTATAATGATATTTAAAAACTCATTCAATTATAATATGTCTTTAAAATAAGATTAGAGTTTTTATGGTACTATTTGCGATTATTTAATGAATAATCACATATAAACCTAATATGAAATAAACTTATAAAAAGTTGCACATGAATATTCAATGAAAGTAAATATATAATTATTTATTTTCAATTTTTCACATAGTTTTCATGAATTAACTATTCTTTTATTTTTTTTTTCATACAAACATATAAAAATCATAAGGACATGATTTTTTTTTTATTTTTTGGTTGAAACTTACTTTTCAAATGTTGACACTTTTATTTAAATATATGCTTTTAAAAATAAAGACATGTTTTCATAAAAATAAACTTAATGAATAAGGAAGTTTTGCCTTAAGAAATACAATTTTCTTCTCATATATTTAAATTACTGAAATTCTTGCAAATATTAATTTTGATTTCGTTATGTTTTTATAAGAAAAAAATCATGTTGTGAATAATAAAATCATGTTTCACGAAAACAAAAGTATAAATAAAAAAGAGGGTTTATATTTTCAAAATCGAGGTGTGTAGGTCTCTGCCTTTGAATGCCTAGATGTGTACGAGATTGAAGGCCCATTATGCATGAGCCTCATTCACATAGACCTTGATTTATATATATATATATATATATATATATATATATATATTTTAAAATAAAATTGTCTTCAAATAAATAATGACACTGATATTTAAAAAATCATTAAATTATGATATGCCTTTGAAATAATATTAGAGTTTTTTTATGGTAATATTTACAATTATTTAATGAATAATTACATAGAAACCTAATATGCAAGGAGATTTTTAAAAATCACACATGAATATTCAATGGGAATAAAATATATATTTTTTATTTTCAAATTTTTACATATTTTTCATGAATTAATTTTTTTTCCATACATACATATAAAAATTATAAAGACATGGATTTTTTTATTTTTTGGTTGAAACTTACTTTTCAAGTCATGATGTTTTTATTTTAAAATATGCTTATAGTAATAAAGACATGTTTTCATAAAAAAATTAAATGAATATGGAAAAGTAAGTTTTGCCTTAAGAAATACAATTTTTTTTCTCATAAATTTAAATTAATGAAATTCTTGCAAATATTAATTTTAATTACCTTAAGTTTTTATTTAAAAAATCATGTTATGAATAATTAAGCCATGTTTCACAAAAAAAAAAATGCATAAATAAGAGAATAGGGTTTGAGTAAAATATACATTTTTTTTTCTAGAATCTAAATCCTTCAACTCTTTCAAATATTATTTTAATTGCTACATAATTAAATAAAAACTAGCTTTGAAATAGTCTTGTTGTCTTCACTGTTTTCTCTATTCCACAATTTATTACTTCTCTTTGCTATTAATTATCTTGATTCTATGCAGCCTATATTTATAAAATATTTACATGTGTAGTCTTTTACTTCTTATTATAAAAATTAGCCTTTTATTTTAGTTTCTAAGCATATATTTTTTAATTTATTATACTAAGCCTATATACCACCTTTTCATTCTTTAATCAATAAATTTTATGATACCAAAAAACATATTTATAATGTCAACTTTTTATATTAAAAGTTAACTTAGAATCCTACCACTAGCATTCTGCAATACCAATGACCAGTAATATACTAAAAGGATATGGAAAAGAAAAGCGGGAGTTTCATGAATAACCATATATAATTAGGAAAAATATATCTATGTCAAGTCTATCATCCGAAGAGGCTATTCATTGTCATACCAAATTTACTTAAATTTCGTTTAATAACTCCATATTGGATTGAAAATTGAATTCGATGCATCATAAATAATATAAAAATACATGTGGTTTCAAGTTCGAGTCTTGTGATTGCTAATATAATCAGGGGCAGAGCTAGGATTATTTGTTAGGGGAGACCAAAACTAATATAACAAGATATAATATTTATTTTAATTTATTGTACATGAGTTGTAAAACAAAACCTGTATAATTTAGTTTTATTCAAATAACTTACTATAAATATATAATGATCTTTGTATAAGGTAAAAGGTTTAGAACAATATCAAATTAAGTCAAAGCAATTAAGTTAATTTCATCTTTATAATGTATTTATCATTTTAATGTTGTTGGTATTTATATCTATCAAATATAAACATACAAAGTATAAAAGAAATATTAGCTAAAGTGAAGCATTATTTATGTTTGATAAACTTTGAAATAAAACAAAAAATAATAAAGAATCAATTATTTTTAGTTTGTTCATTGTTCAATCTAAAATCAAAACATATATCGTAAGAAAAAATTGATAATTTTAGTGGTTATGCTAAAAACAAAACATAAAAAAAAAAAATCTAAGTATAATCAAAACAAACCAATAAAATACATTTAATTAATTAGAAAAAAAATCACTATAACAAGAATTTAAAAAACAATTGGTAAAACTAGCAGATTTGAGAAAAAAAAAAAGGAGCAAAAAGGATAGAATTATAAAAGAACCTCATCAAATTATTAACTAACATCTCAAATAAAAATAAAAATATATTTTAAATTTAAATTATCTTGTTTTGTTTGATGAAAGATAAATTAATTGATAACTCTGTTTCAATATTTTTGTAAAAACATTTTACTCATAATTTATATTTATATTTTTTTGTTTGAGACTATACCCTACAACTTTATATTAGGATAAATTAATGGCTCTGTTTTTTATTTCACACCTTCATATTTTTTTTCTTTCCACGTAGTTCAAGAATGAATTAGGAAATCAAAAGTAAAGTGATAATCAATTACTGTAATAAGACCCACCAATATAACACCCCTCCTCCACTTTAAAAATTAAAATGTCTTGAGATAGCCCCGGACCCCTGCTTGCCCCACCTCACTTCTGCCCCTGAATATGATGATCATTGAAGATTTACATGGTCGTTAACTTCAGAGCTTGAGGAATTAGTCAAGGCATGCATAAGATGATCCGGATATTCATGTTAATTAAAAAAAAGATATAAATAAAATAATTTTTAAGCTTTTAAAAAATAATTAAATTTTATAAAAGCTACATTTTTTTTTTCAAAATCTTAACTTAAGTAAACAGGCACTATCAGACATTCCTAAATAAGAACAAGAAATTGTAGACAATAATTGGTGGTCATGAGGGAGAATAATGAAAAGGTACAGGGTGTTTGTCTTGCTTTGCGGTTTCTGGGCCTAATAAACCAATTTTCCTTCCCCAAGAATTCACATGTGAACAATTTTATATCCATGTTAATATATATTTACAAAAGATGTGCGGCACTGGTCTATAAAAAGTCCATACCAATGCCAACATGAGGATTAATTAGAGGGGACGCTTGCCTAATTGTACCTTAATCTCAATCGAATAATCAAATATTAATACATGTAATTAATCATTTAGTAGGTGATCTAGTGGTAAGAATTTAGAATCAAGGGGTTTGCTCCCCCTCTAGTCTTAGGTTCGAGCCCTATGGTTACTAATATTAATGATTACTTGAGACTTACCTGGTCGTTAACTTCAGGATCTGTAGGGATTAGTCGAGGTGCGCTCAAGTTGATTCGGACACCTTACATGAATAAAATAATAATAATAATATTTTCTCCCATTAGTTTTCCACCAATTAATTACACAATGGATTGCAACCTTAATTATGTTGTCTCTATAAAGAATCAAGCCATTAATCAACCTCTTTCAGTTACAACTGAGCCATCAGTTAATGCTAAAAGAAAATCAAGTCATAAGAACAAATTTGTCTAAAGCTAGAAGTATAGAAATTAAACCACAATAGCCAATCTGACAATTTGTATTTATGTATATTTACTCTCAAAATGTAATAGACAACAACAATAAGAAAAGAAAATATAGAAAACAAAGAAACTTTGGTGTTGTTTTTCCTTTTATGGTATCAGAGATGTCCAATCAAATTTACACATTAATGGCACACCTAATCTCTACTTCAAATGACAACCTTATTGTTGTCAACACAAATCAGCTGCAATGACTCACTTCCTCCAATTTTCCATCATGAAGTGCCACCTTCAAATCACTCCATTGATTTGATCTTATGGGCTACTTGGATGGAATAACCAAGTGTCATTCAGTTCCAACAAATAGCACCAAACCCGGCACTAACACAACAGCCACATTATGGTTTCGTCCAGGCCAACTCCTCCTCAATGCAATTCTAGCCTCAATTTTTGATAGCATCTCACCTTTGATTGCAACTGCAAAAACCTCAGCAGAGGCTTGATCAAGATTAACTCAACTTTACGCAAATCAATCTCACACAATGGTTATGTAGCTCAAGGAATCCTTGACTCTGCTTTAGAAAAGAGATTGGTCCATCTCTAATTATATACATGTTGTTCGTACAATTGTTGATGAACCAGGCATGATCGACACACCCTTATCAAATGATGGCATTACATTCTATGTTCTTAATGGTCTTGGCACTAACTACAAGGATATCATAGCTCCTATACGAACAAGAGAAACATCATTAACATTTAAGGAACTACATGATATACTCACAGCACAAGAAACTTACCTGAAGAGAATCAAAGCAACTCAATCACAGCTCATGGCTATATCTAACAATACTTAACGCACTGTTGGTCATTATCATCAACGACAACCAAGAAATTACCAACGTGGAAACTTGCAATGACTTTGGTGGTATCGAGACAACAATCATCACCACAACAATCAGTTCTAATGGAAGCTAAAATGTTAGTTTTGTGAAGAGATCGGTCATACATCAAAAAACTGCCTAAAATTACAACATGTCACATCCAATTATGTAAGCAAGTTAGCAGAAATAAAAGGAAAATGGCTCTTGGATGCCGGTGCCTCACATAATATCACCTTTGATCTCTTAAACTTATTTATCCACTCCGTATAAGATGGCATAGATGTTGTGGTGATTGGAGATGGCTCAAGTTTACCTATCACTCATATTGGTTCTCTTACCTTTAACCATAAATCTTATAAATTTTTCTTAACTGATACTTTTTATGTTACAAGCATCCAAAAGAATCTTATTTATGTGCATTACTTTAAAAAAGTAAATAATGTACTCATTGAGTTTCATCCTAACTATGTTATTGTCAAGGGTTAGTTCATGGGGGTGATACTACTGCAAGGACGATGTGAAGATGGAATGTATTCACTATCCACCCTTTCCACATTACACAAAATATCCACAAACCCAAATTAGCGAGCATCTCAAAACATGTGGCATTGTCGTCTAGGTCATCCTTCAAAATGAATAATATCTCAAATAACATAATATTTCCATTTATTTGTTACCTCCTCCTCTCTAAATCATGTCTGCAATTCATGCCACATCAATAAAAGTCAACAACTTCTTTTTGGTATAAATAGCATCAAAAGCACATGGCCTATATAATATATTTATTCAGATGTTTGGGGACCAGCTCACATTTCCTCCTACAAAGGCTTCAAATGTTATGCCATCTTCAATGACCATTACACATGTTATTGTTGGCTTTTCCCCATGATTCTCAAATATGGTATTACCACCATCTTTCCACAGCTGCATGTTTTACTTGAAAAGAAACTTGAGCTCAAAATCACACACATTTACTCAGACAATGGTGGTGAATACACAAGCTTAAAACCTTACCTAGATAAACATGGCATCAACCATCTCACTACTCCCCCATACACTCCTCAACACAATAGTATTTTTGAACATTGACATCGTCAAATTATTAAAACATTTATGACACTACTTACCTAAGCGAACTTACCTTAAAAATTCTAGTGTCATTCCTTTGAAACAACAATTTACCTTATCAACAAACTTCTTACACCTGTTCTTTAGAACAAATCCCCTTTTGAATGCTTATTTAACCAATCACTAAATTATAATAAGCTTAATATATTCGATTACCTATGCTACCCATGGTTTAAACCATTTAATTCCCACAAAACAGAACCAAAATCAAAACCATGTATCTTTATAGGATATTCTACCTCTCAAAATGCATATATGTGCTTAGACCCTCAAACATATCGCACTTGCATATCTAGACATGTCTCTTTGAATAAAGCAGAATTTCCATCCATGTCTCTCTTATCAAAGCCTCCATCAAGCCATACCATTAACCACTACAATATCTTCAGTCCTAGCCCTATTATTTTGCCATTACACACCACTATTAACACACCACCATTAACCCAAATGTCATCACTACTACTTCCAATGTTAATCCTACTCATTTTCAAATATCTCATCTCCATCCATGGATACATCTGCTCCAACAACATCATTGCCTACTATAGCCTCATAACCGAGTTTCTTCTTAGATCAACATACTTATTCCATGGTCATCAGAGGTATGAATCACATTCACAAACTAAAAATGTTTTATTCCACTACTACACATCCTTTGGCAGACTCGCTTAATCTGACTAGTGTGTGTGAGGCACTAAAAAGTCATTACTTGAGGCAGGCTATGAGTGAAGAATTCACTGCTTTAGCGAAATATGGTATTTGGGACTTGATTCCACCCTCTTCTCATATTCATCTTATTGGCTACAAGTGGGTTTTCATAATTAAAAGGAGTTCAAATTGTTTAATAGCCACGAACAAAGCTAGGTTAGTGGCCAAATGATTCCATCAACAACATAAGATTGAGTATCATGAAACCTTATCTCTTATCATCAAACTTGCCACCATTAGGACCATCTTATCACTAGCCATATCTTGCAACTAACTTCGACAACTTGATATAAACAATGCTTTTCTTTATGGTACCCTAGATGATGATGTCTATATACAACAACCATAAGGCTTCATTGATGCTGACAAACCTCATTACATCTATAAACTTCATCAATCTTTATATGGCCTAAAATAGGCACCTCGTGCTTGATATCAAACTTTGAGCAAAGGATTTCACTCCTTTAGTTTCACATAATCTAAGGCAGATCCATCACTCTTCATATATCATCATGAACACAATATTGCATAATATTTAGTTTATGTTAATGACCTTATTATCACAAGAAACAACTCCACCAAACTGGATGCTATAATTCAATCTTTAAGGCATCAGTTCAATCTCAAAGATCTCAACAACTTGTATTATTTCCTTGGTGTTGAGGTAATCCCCATAAACACAAGCTTATTTTTAATTCAACATAGTTACATACATGATCTACTGTCTTATTACAAACTTGATAAAGCTAAGCCATCTCATACATCTTTTTTCATATTAGAAACTTGGTAACTTCATGATAGGTCTGTTGCCATTGGTTCCACCATTTTCAAGAGTTTCATTAGTGCCCTTCAATATCTATCTCTCACATGACCTAATATAACTTTCTCTGTCAATCACCTAGCATAATTTATGCATAAACCAACCCACTCTCACAAGTCAATTGTTAAGCAACTCCTTCATTACCTAAAAGGCACCTTGTATCATGGCCTTCACATAGGCATTCTTTATCCTTTTCCCTCATAACATACTTAGATGTTGATTATGCAGGAAATATAGATAATCATACATCTATTAGTGTCTATATTGTGTTTCTAGGACCGAATCCAATCTTGTAGAGCACAAGGAAGTAACGTAGTTGCCACTGCATCAGAACTTGGTTAGCTCTCTTTATTATTTTGTGAACTCAACTTGGCTATACCACATATTCCAAAAATTCTTTGTGATAATATAGGCAGTGGCGGAATTAAGGGGGGCAGGCAGGGGCCTGGGCCCCTGCAAAACAATTTATATATGTGTGTGTGTATATATATATGTGTGTGTGTGTGTGTGTGTGTATTATTTAAATACATGGCTATAATCTTTTAAAGAGATGGGCCCTCTTAATAATAAATTATTATCTCCTTAGCTATTAAAACTCTCCACTTTACAAAGTAAAGGCTTTGTAGCCCTCTGTAACCGGCAACCCTAACCTAAAAGTATAATAATATAAAGTAACGTGGCAAGGCTAAACCAAAGTGACACGACCAAAAGCTTAATGTCTTCTCCCAAGTGCAGGAGTGTCGAAGTAATAAATAACCCGGCAAGACCGGGGTCGAACCACAGAGATGTTAATTGTATAAATTATAAACAACAATAACAACAATAATAGTAATAATAATAATAATAATAATAATAATAACAATTAGTAGTAATACTAATAATAATTATAATAGTAATAATAATAGTAGTAGTGGTACTAATATTAATAATAGTAATAGTAATAATAAAGAGAGCTTTGAGATGTAAAATTGATGTAAGGATTAAACAATGATAAAAACAAATATCAAGGTTAGAGGATCCACTAATGGTACTTCAAACAAGTATAGTATAAACTCTTATTACTCAATTGGAAACCACACATAAAGGAGGTTCCAATCAGATTATAAATTGTTAACATGATTACATTAGTTATCTTGCTAATACTTGTAAATGTTGGCAGGCATTCATGATTATAACTTATGTTAACAACAAATCAAGTTCCTTTCATAGCTCAGGTGTTGGTTATACCATACAGTATGGGCTATGAAAATGCCAAGTATTTATTGTACCAAGTGTTATACAACATAAATGTAGATTAACCATTTAACAAGCAAAGTATTAAAAGTGAACAAGATAACAAATATGAAACATGTTAGTATCCAACATTAAGGTCCATGTTAAGTTCATATTATACTTATTCTTACACCATTAGTGTATCCTTTTCACCTTGACATAATTAACTTAGCCAAACATAATGAGAGAAAGAAACATAAATGAACAAGATAAGAACATAAATGAGAAAGAAGTTAAATAAGTAAAGGAAATGAAATGAAGTGCATAAACTTGATATTAATGAAAGCAAAACATAAGCAATACAAAAAGAGAAAGCAAGAGCATGATCTTGATCTAGAAACCAAGATGCCTCCATACATGGTAAATGCCTCCTTTTATAGGAAAAATTTGAAACTATTGATTTGTTGACTAATTGATGAGTGGGTGGCCACATCTTGACTTGATGACAATCCTTATATTCTTGTCTGAACAAGACGTCATTGCTAACATCATAATTTGCATAGAATCCTCAGGAATGTTCTAGAAAATTGTCTCAGCTTTCCAACAAAAAAAAAGATGAGGTCATTTGGACTTCTAGAACTCAAGATATGGGCTGGACACTGAACAGTGTCTGGGCTGCAGAACAACTTCGGACTTCTTCGTTATTCCTATAATTTGGACTTCAAAACGGCCTTTTTAAATCTTGGGCTCCTATGAAAGTTGTAGGCCTATGTCTTACCTTTCCATCCATATAAAATGGACCTAAATCCGAGATCTAGAGCTCCAAATATGATCCAATTACCAAGCAATGTTCCGGTTTGGACTGCACCAGTATCTCTTTTCTAAGTTTGGCCATCTCTTTGTCCTTTCACTTTCAATACTTAAACTTATCAATCAATCCTTTTAATAATGTGATAGGCCTGCGTTTAAGATGATCATTTACCATAAATTAAGGTATCTTATAGTATCAAACTTGTTATTATAAAACATGCTTTAGTTAAGGAGTTATTGATACTTGAAGTGCAAAATAATGATATAAAACCTTGATAAACATACACTTTTAAGTACTAATCACAAAGCTTCTAGGGAATTAACAAAGCTACCAGGTAAAACTCTCTACTTTACTTAGATGAGATTTATTTTATATAATTGTGCTATATTTACCTTCTTTTTTTTTTTTTCTAGATCCACTAGTTTTACTATTTTTTTATTGTTGTTATAGTGACTGTTTTTTTTTTTAACTAAAATATATTTTATTGGTTTGTTTCGATTACGCTTTGATTTTTTTATGTTTTGTTTTTAGCATAGCCACAAAAATTATAAATTTTTTTCTCATGTGTACTTTATCATCACCAGGTTCAATATACAATTCGACACAATTTTTCTAACCAAATTGAGTTCTTTGAAGAACACATACCTAGCTTTGATTTAGTGTAAGTTTTCTGATTATTGCTTCAACGCATCATTATTTGTATTGATTTTTAAAATAGAAAATAATAAAAATTTATAATGTTTTGATTTTAGGTTGAACCATAAACAAAATAAGAAGAATTGATTTCTTTTTTGAGAAAAAGAGAAAAAATATTGATAACTCACAATCTAGTGAACCAACTCCAATGTGTAATGTTGAAGTTATGGTTGAGCAGTCCTAATGTGCTTTAGTTTACAAAGAACCTTCATTGATTAGTGAGCAGCCTCCTACTAGAATCGACATTACTTATTTAATTAGAGATCCATGCAATTGTCCTCAAATTTAAGAATACCTGGTTAATCAACAAGATGAAATTTGAAGGGCATATATTAATCTGAGGCCATATCAACCTTTGATGTCTGAATATCCGCTGACTAGTGAAAACCATCCTCGTCAATTTCAGTCTCATTGGTTCAAAAGTTATCCATGGGTTGAATATTCAGAGAAAAATACTGTATTTTGTTTCCCTTGCTATCTATTTTTAGGTAAGTCATCTGGAAAGCCAGGATCATAAACATTTATTGTTAAAGGATTCAATTGTTGGAAGGAAGTTAATGATGGGGAACAATGTGCTTTTTTTACTCATATGAGAAAAGGTCCGAATTCAGCTCATAGATTTGCCACCAAGTGCTTGGAAAATTTGAAAAATCAGTCATGTCATATTGAGAAGGTAGTTAAGAGGCAAACTACTTAAGAAATTCTAAATAATTGATTGCGTATTAAAGCTTTAATAGATATTGTTCGTTGGCTTACATTTCAAGCATGTGCTTTTAGAGGGCATGATGAACGTCCAAAATAAAAAAACCGAGGTAATAAAAAAACCGAGGTAACTTTTAGCATCATACAATGAACAAGTAGGTGCTCGTGTTTTGGATAATGCTCCACAAAATGCTAAATACACCTCACATCAAATTCAAAAAGAAATTTTGCATGTCTTTTATAGAAATGTTCAGTCTTCAATTCGTTATGACATTGGTGATGCAAGATTTTGTTTAATTGTTGATAAAGCTCGAGATGAATCTAGAAGAGAGCAAATGGCCCTTGTTATTAGGTTTGGTGATAAAAGCGAATTTATACGAGAAAGATTTGTGGATATTGTTCATGTCAAAGATACAACTGCTTCAACTCTTAAGAAAGAGATTTCCTTTGTTTTATCTCATCACAATCTTGATGTTCAAAATATTAGGGGCCAAGGGTATGATGATGCTAATAATATACGTGGAGAGTGAAATGGATTGCAAGCTTTATTCATTAATGATTACCCTTATGTACACTTCTTAGCTTATCAATTAAAATTGGCTCTTATTGCTACAACTAAAGAAATATCTGATGTTCACATTTTCTTTCAAAATTTGATTTTTGTTGTTAACATTGTTAGTGCTTCTTGCAAGCGTAATGATGAATTACGGGCTTTTCAAGCAGTTACAATTGAACATTTGATTGATATTGGTGAGATTGAAACGAGTAAATGAGTTAATCAAGTAGGTGGTTTGTAACGATCTAAAGATAGCAAATGGAGTTCGCACTTCAAATCAATTTGCAGTTTGATAAAAATGTATGGGGCAACTTGCTTGGTTCTTGAAAACATCGCTTTAGATGGATCTACTTATTCTCAACGTGGTGATGCGGCCTTTTCATTTAAGTTTCTAATGTCATTTGATTTTGCATTTATTTTGCATATAATGAAGAATGTTATGGGAATTACTGATGTACTTTGTCAAGCTTTGCAATAGAAATCTCAAGACATTTTAAATCTATGCATTTAGTAACTACCATAAAGACTTTAATTTAGAAATTAAGAGATGATGGTTGGGAAACTCTTTTAGAAGAAGTGACATCATTTTGTAAGCATCAAGACATTGAAGTTCCTGATATGGATGCTTGTTTTTTAGTATGGGACAATCTCGCCATAAAACAAAATCAATAACAACTGAGCATCACTACCGAGTTGATATATTTACAGCTATTGTTGCGATGTTGCGGTCGCACAAATTAATTACCCTAACTTAAAACACAACACATAAGATAGTATAGAGCAAGCAAGGGGTCGATCCCACGAGGAAGATTTAGTTCAGATTTTTATGCTATACGTTATGCAATTTTGGGGGGGTTTGATTTGTGATGATCTAAAATATAGAAGAAATTAAACTAGCAAACAAAATTTAATAAAATCAGAAATTTATCAAGAAAACAAACCTTGGTCACAAGCACACATCCACCAACGGAAATTAGAACCGATCCTTGAAACGAAAATTGCAGTTTATGTTCTGAAATTTTATCTTTTCTTAACGTTGATTAATTAACGGATCCGCCGTATAACTAATCCTAACTAACAAACAATCAAAGTGTCCGCACTAATGATTCAATTTAGTGGCAGCTTTAAGAACTAGATAATTTCATCAAGATGAACATACAAGCTGTCCGCAGCTTGTGTCACTTTGTTTAAATGTTCTCCCTAAGTTCAATAATGTAGTTCCGCCATAATTATCAAGCTTAGTTGCTTCACAAGTTCGTATATCACAACTCCGGTTTTGATATTAAACTTAGCAATAGATTGTTCACAACAATAACTTAGAGTTCGCTCTAGCAATTATCAACAAGAATCATAGAAAATATGCATAGAAAAACAATCATAATCATTCATAACATAAACTGAAAATAAAAGGAAGAATAAATCTCATGGTTCTTGAAATCCAAAGGTTTGTTGTGTCCTTGCAACCAAGAAAAGAGCTTAGCCTTGCATAACTATTGAACAACTACTCCTAAAGATTGAAGAGAGCACGATTTTTGGGTTTGTAGAGGAGATAATTTGTGTTTGTTCTCTACTGGCTGTTGCCTCCTTCTGCTCTCCCTCTTTTCTACTGGCTGCTAGCCCCTTCTCTCTTTCTTTTTATATGCTAAGAAATCCTAGTCTCTATTTTACAAAATAGTCCTCCCTTAAGTTGGTAGTTTACATTTAAGTACTTCAATAACTATTTTTCCTAAAAAGGAGAAATAGCCTTGCATGAAATCTTCAAGATCTGACTTAGAGGAGTTAAATTGCTGATATAAAAACTTGGATGTCGGTAAAGATACTTCAAAACGTAATTTGGACTTGTTTCTTCACAAAACCTATTTGCCGGTAGAATTTAGTTTCCATCTTTGAAAATTCATATCTCCCTCATATGACATCGTGTTTTGTTAAAATTTGGAGCGTTTATAGAGCTTTGAGTAAGGAATCCAAGAAAATTATGTTTGCATCAATTGGACTTTTAAAGCTCCAGATATTAAATTTTGAATGGGCAAAGGTCAACATTGGCAGACTGCGAGATTTGACTTTGAAGGATGTGATTGCCATGATCTTTCTCTTTTTATTTTTCTTGCATTACATTTCCAAAAAGGTATGGATTTTATCTTTTTAATTCCACTGGAATCACTTCATTTTGATCTCTGGAACTCACGCTCTTCACAAAATATTGACTGAACGTCAAATCTGCCAATTACCTCCAATTTACTTCTTTTTGCATCTTTCATCCAAAAATGCCTTCAAAACATAAAACAAAGAATATCAAGGCATTTTACATATAAAACATGGACAAAACATTAGGTAGATATGGGTGAAACTATCAAATAATATGGTTACATCAGCTATCATTGATCAACAATTGCAAGAGCTAAATAATAGATTAAATGAGCAGACGATCGAGCTTCTTAAGTTGAGCACAACTTTAGATCCTAAAAATAAATATAAATTATTCAGTGTTGAAGATATATGCTTACTTGTTGACAAGTTCTATCCTGAAGACTTTTCTGATCAAGAAAAAACTCATTTGAGATTTCAGTTGCAGCATTATGTGCTTAATGTACCCAATCATCCAAAGTTAAAGAATATGTCATTGATTGCTGATTTATGTCAAGGATTGGTAGAAACAAAAAAATCAACAATTTATCCATTCATTGATAGGTTGATTCGACTTATTTTGACTCTTGCTGTTTCGACATCAACTACTGAGCAAGCTTTTTCAGCAATGAAGATTGTTAAAACAAGACTTTGCAATCGGATGGAAGATGATTTTCTTGCAAATTATTTGATTGTCTATACAAAAAAAGAAATTGCTGAAAGATTTGCAATTGATATGATAATCGATGATTTCTATTCTATGAAAGAATGGCGAGCACAATTAAAATAAATATATAAGAATCATTTTTTTATTATTTTTTACTTTATTTCAAAGTTTTATCAAATATAAATAGTGCATCACTTTAGCTAATGTTTCTTATATATTTTGTATGTTTATATTTGATAGGTACAAAGACCAACAAAATTAAAGTGATGAATACATTATGGAGATGTAATTAACTTCATAACTTTGACCCAGTTTAGTATTGCTTTAAACCTCTTACCATATATAAAAATCATCATGTGTTTGTAGTAAGTTCTTTGAATAAAACTAAATCATATAGTTTTTTTTTTTTTACAATTTATGTACAATTATATCTTCTTATATTAGTTTCGAGTCCCCCTGTTAAATAATCTTAGCTCCGCCTCTAAATATGGGAGCCACACAACTTAGTCACAATCTTGTTCACCATTTAAGAATGAAACACATTGCTATTGACTTGTATTTTGTACGATACTATGTTGTAAAAAGTCTTTTTTCAGGTTCATCATGTATCCTCTCACGACCAATTAGCAGATCTTTTGACCAAAGCACTACCTCGTATAAGATTCACCCATCTACTAACCAAGATTGGCATCATCAATGGTAAGCTCATCTTGCAAGGACGTGTAAAGAATCAAGCCATTGATCAAGCTCCTTTGATTACAACTAAGTCATCAGCAAGAGCAAATCAAGCCATCAGTCAATGCCCAAATAAAATCAAGTCATAACAGCAAATTTATCAAGAGCTAGAATTATGGAAATCAAGCTATAATAACCAATCTATCAAAGAGCTAGAATCATGGAATTCCTATAAATAAATAATTTGTATTTCTTTATATATACTCTCAAAATGTAACATACAATAGCAGCAAGAAAAGAAAATAAAGAAAACACGGAAACTTTAATCACCGTGTGGTGTTGTTTCTCCTTTTAATTTTAGCTTTCTAAAAAGGTAAAGTGGAATAGCATTTGATAAACAATCCATGCACCTTAATTTTAAACTATTCTTTATACTTTTAAATACCTTTTTAACCTTGGAAATCATCTTTAACCAAACTTTGCTTTGTAAAAAAATAAATGATGAATCAATACTCCTTATGAATTTGAATTCAAACACTAGGTTTTAACTTCCTATCTATGAAGGAACGAAGAACTTAGCCCATAAATCCCAACATTTTATCCTTATTATACTTTAGTATGTACAAACAAAAATCTCTTCCATCAAGCACACTAGCACACACATACACAAAAGGATTAACAAACAAAGAACATAGTAGTGGTATACAAATAGTAGTAGATAATGAAAACTTGATAGTGATGAGGTGATTTATGTGGCTAATTATACATAAATAAAAGGCAAATTGATTCATGGATAATTTGGATGTGGGCGCCATTGTTGGAAGTGATTTTCTATGATGAATATTGTTTTACATGTGCAATGCCGTGGTGATCATCCTCGTAGAACAGGATCTACGTGATGATAGGCGGAAAGAACAATGATTTTTGTCATTTATCATTAAAAAGGGATAGAGTTGTCACTTGGTATTTTGGTCATTAGAAATTCTAACTGGTCTTAGAGTCTAGATAAAAGGACTTGCTATGTATAAAAAAGACATATCATCCATATTACATATTATCTAAGGGAAGCTACATTATTTATATGTCTGATATAAGATAATGTGCTTTTATGTTGTCTAACTATTGGTCTATTTAATGATTAAAGTCGGTCCACCTTGGGAGAGTGAGTTATAGCTTTACGGTTAAGCCTGGTCATTCTAGAGTCAAAGCATATTGTTTTGTACTTTTCTTTTAATATTGAGAATACATCTTACATATAAGTTCATAATCCTTGATATTGAAAAAAATAAAATAAAATTTTTGATATTTTTATAATAAAGGCCAAGTTCTTATAGATTTTATAAACTAGTTATTAAATCCAAAAATGCATGCAAAGATATCAACAAAACTATTTTTCTTGAATTTTAGTATTTAGTAATTTTTTTCATTTTTTAAAGACTTGGTCATATGCAATTTAAAATGATTTGAGGTTATGGATCGACCTTTTAAGGTGTTTGGCATGTCCAGAAACTACTAGTATCAAGTATGGAGATTACTGGATGTACAAGAACAATACTAGAAATCTTTTGAAAGTGGTGGAATAATGGCATAGCGTGGTCTCCACGCGTTGCGGCTACTAGCGGTGCATGGGTTCAAACGTCGCTACTCATTAAAGGCCGAGACCTGATGGATTTAAAGTAGCATTTCTTGCTCTTTCTTTAAATGCTAGCGATGAAGTTCACAGTCACTTGCAAAGACAAAAAAATCCACTTGCAAAGTTTTGATTCTCTCTCTTTTTTATCTATATATTTGCTTTTCTTCTTTAACTCTCCTATTTGCATGTTCTAACACAGGTGGACATAATTTTGTCACAATATTAGCTGAAACTGTTGGAGTTCACGGTGGAGTTAGGTTGAAGAGGCATTATTGTTGAATCAATAATAAAACTCACGGTGGTGAGACTTGATATTGCCGTTCATGGCTACTGAAGAGAGATGAAGCATATTGTGGTTCATGGTGGAATTGATATGCACGATGGAGATTTCTTGTTTGTTGTTGCTCATAGAGGAGATCTGGTGATGTTGTGCTAAAGAGATGTTAGTGGAGTCAATTGATGTTCATAGTGGCTAGCCTTATTGCTGTCATCTGTGGCTACTGATACTGATTAGAGCTACTGAAGAGACTTGGTATGGAGGTTATGTATGGTGGTGAAGCTTACGGTGCAAACTAGTGGGTTTTTTAAAAGAGAAAGTGAGGTCATAGTTTGTTTTGGATGGAGGGTGATAAAAAGGTCGTGGGTCGCAGATCTAGTTGATTGTGAAGGGAGAGGTTTAAAGATGTTGGCTCTTTTTTTTTTCTTTTTTTTTTTATGGTGACAGTGGTTAACTGAAGAAAAAAGGGAGGTTGTCCATGGGTCCTGGTTTTGGTTTTTCATTTCTACTTTTTTTTAGAGATGAAGAAAATGTAGTGGCATGAAAGGAACAATGGTGATTTCTAGTGAGTGCTTAGAGGAGAAGGGGTAGTAATTTTCTTATTTTCTTTCTTTGTATGGCTAGCAATGTAAAATTGGGCCTAGAGTGTTTTTTGTGTGTTTGGGCTGGTGAGTGGGCGAAAAAATTGGAGGGGTCATGTTTTTTTTCTTGTTTTTAGGATAAATGTTTTTTTTTCTTTTTTGCTCTAAATAATTCTTCCTTTTGTGTGTGAGATTTCTTCATTGCAAAATAATTCCCCCCCCCCTCCCAATTGCTTGGTTTCCACGCATACCTGGTGACCAAGCAACTCAATAATCACTTTGGTCCCTCATTTTTTTTTTGTACTTTTGGTTTCTTTGTCCAAATATTTTTTTTTTATTTTTAAAGCAATGTTAAAATCGACTTGATGAGAAAAATAAATCAATGGTTTTGAAATGAGTGCGTTAAAAATTAAACGCGTTGAAAGTAAATTTTTGAATTTTTAATTCTTTTGAAAAGACAATGAAAATGCAAAAAATAATGCAAATGCATAAAAAAAATATTTATATTTTATTTTTTTGTTTTTTCTTCAAATTTTTATGATTTTTCCAAAAACAATCAAGAAAATTTAGTTTGGTTTCCAAGAAAGTGTTTTCTTTTTATTTTAGGCGGAAAACACTTTCCGGAAATTATAAAAAATTTAGAAAAGTCATATTATTTGTTGATTATATCAAATTTTATCCTCAAACTTTTGATTGCTATATATATTTTATTTTGAATATTGTTTTTTTTTCAATTTCATCCCTTATAATTTAATTTTTATAATAATTTTGTTCCTCATTTTCATAATTGTTATTTGCTTTTCTCTTATCATTTTTTAATTGAAATTTTTTATCTATCAAATTTGGTCTTCATTCTTTTGATTGTTACTTATTTTATTTGAAATAATTTATGAAATGGTAATTATTATAGTTTAATTTCTTCATTTTTTAATTTTTTTTATTTGTTAGATTTGATCTTTATTATTTTGATTATTATTTATTTTATTTGAGATAATTTATGAATTTATATTTTTTCAATTCCATTCTCATTTAACATTTTAATTTGAAAGAGTTGTTCCTTATTATTATAATAAATTTGAAAAAAAATAAAATTTTAATAAACTATTTTTAACTTATTTTTCATAATATAACCAAACATTGAAAAATAATTCACTTTTTTGGAATTTATTTTTAAAAAAATTTACTTTTCAAAAAAATTATTTTTCAGCAAATAAATGGTTCTCAGTAAAAATGATCCTTAGAGAGTGTCTAGGATTAAATATTTCTTTACCGTAAAAAACTGTCGACACTATACCACATTGCTTTTCCATGTAGCAAGGAGGAGATTGTGTTTGACAGTGTGGTAGCGGTTGCTTTTCAAATAGCTTTTCGTGCCGAAATACATGCCAATGATGTTTTTTCATTTTTTAAAAATTATTTTTGATATCAGCACATCAAAACGATTCAAAAAGTACAAACCAAACTTAATTTTCGCAAAAAAAAAATAAATTTAGACAAAATACCATTTGAAACGCAATGTCAAACGGTGTCTAACATGAGATCTCAAATTAGTACAACGAAAGAACCCCACCCTAACGGCCTAAGCAACCAACAACATTGGAGACAATATCAGTTTGAAGTGATGCTTCTGGCATAACAACATTACAGATAATCAGATGATCGGCAGATGCTCCAAATCTTGCGGGGACAATAAAATCAATCAACTAAAAAGGTGTGGTCATGTGCAATTAGAGTGTGCTGTCGGGCTCGCTACAGAGGAAGGCTCCAAACTCCAAAGAGAGGCACGACATTTTCCTAAATTGCTGATATGTTAAATATCAATTGACAAGACATGCTTTGAGCATTTATTTTGATGAGTCCAACTCAATCACATGAATGGCCAGTCCGACCCCTCCATCTGTATTTGCTACCTTGGCCCCTCCACGCCTGGGGACCATGGGTCACAACGTTGCCTTTATATATATATATATATATATATATATATATATATATATATAAGTCTATATTTTTTAAAATCTGTTTTAATTTGAAATTATATTAAAATAATTTTTTATATTGGCATAATAAAACGATTTAAAAATATAAAAAAAATAATTTTAAATAAAAAAACAAATCTAAATCTATAAAGGTCTATTAGTAATTATTTTTTAAAGTCTCTTTTAACTTGAAATTATATTAAAATAATTTTTTATATCAATATAATAAAACGATTTAAAAACATAAAAAATAATAATTTTAAACAAAAAAACAAATCTAAATCTATAAACTAGATATATATGTGCGCGTGCGTGCTTCATTCTAATTATTATTTCTAAATATATTTCCAATTGAAAGAAAAACTGTAAAAAAAAAAAAAAAAAACACAACAAGCGAGTTAACTATCTCTATATTTTTGGATTAAATCAATAGTCTAGCCTATTAAACATGTGGTGTAAACGAATGAATCCGGACCGGCCATGCACTCCCGTGAATAGGAAACGAAACGACCAAAAGAAAAATTAGGATGGTTGTCTTTGCTTTACCAGAATGTTCATAAACAAAAATAATTTTTTACCACTGAAAAAATTATTATTTTATTAATAGTTGATGTTATGTTTGATTTCTTAAAATTATTTAGCATATCTAATTATTTAAAATTTATTGTATATAATCCTACTCGTGCTAATTTTAGACACCTTGTTTTGTAACTAATTTTTTTTTTTTTATGGAAATTTAATTTTAATGTATCATATGAGCATTTTAATTATTAATATTCTTTAATTTTGAAGCTTTATTTATATTATTCGGTTTTAATTTTCTTGAAAGAATTGGGAAAAGAAAAAAAACTATAAAAAATTGTCAGCCAACGGAAAAAAAAAAATCAAAAGTAGAGAAAAGCAATCCCAAAACCCTTGGAGCCCAAACCAAAGCCACAAAATTCTCAGCTAAAAACCCCAGCCTAAGAGGCCCGAAGTTAACTACTCAAGTCAAGGGCCCAATTTGACACAACAATACATATGTTTTTTTGGGCACCTGTTTTGGTATTGCAGTCAAATGTCGTTTTGTACATGCAAATATCATCTATTTCATATTTTTTTAAACTACATTGTATTACAATTACAGTTACAATTATAAATTATAAAAAACATCTAATTCTGAAGGAAAATTGCCTAATAAACATAATTTATATATTTTTTAGTCCGTTAAGCTCTTTTTTTTTTCTTTTTTTTTTTCTAATCTTCGTTTTTTAATTTCGTTCTCACACTTGCAAAATTATTTTTTATTTTTTTGATATGAAATTTTTTTGGTGTCAAAATAATGCTTTTTAACATTTAGTTGATTACTAAAATTTGTAAAAAAAATTGATTTTTCTGCTTGAAAACTTAAAATATATAGACCAAATTTGGCATTGTCTAAAAACAAAAAGCTATTTTTCTTATTGTTCAACCAGTATTTTTATTTTTATTTTTTGCCTTCATAATTTATTATTTTTTATTTTGATCCCTTTAGTTTTTTAATTTTTATTTTGATAAATTTTCTATCACTAGTTCAAAAACAAAGAAAGAAAGACATTGAAAAACAAGAAGGAGAGGGAAAATTGATAGCCGGTTGGATTTTAGTAATAAAATAAATTGTTTTATATATTAATAGGTTCTATTTGACGAGATGAGTTTCATTAAGTTTTTTTTTTTCTGAAAAATTAGATTGGGTTGGAGAGAGATTTTGTTTTTTAGTTTATTTTTGTGCTATAAAACTGATTTTAAGATTTGTTTTAGATTGAGGAATTAGTTTATTGAGGGTTATAAGAGTGTTTTTTAAGTATTTTTATGTAAAAATGACTTTAAAATTAGTTTTTTAGGTTTAAAACATTTTAGTACAATTTCTCAATCATCTCTCCAGTGAAAATAAGATTGTCAAACGCACATTATCCGAACAATTTAAAAAAATAAAAGAACCTTGGCATGGTTGTTAAAATCGTGATTCAACTCGTAAAATCGTACGATTTTAGGAGTTAATATAGGCTAAACGTGCTAAATCGTTCACAAAACTCGGAAATAGATAAAATCATGTCAAAATTAGGTAAAATCGTTAAAATTGGGTGAAATAGCGCAAAATCATGATTTTACACCCGATTTTACGCGTCTGTAACAAAACAGAAATTGGGTGCCACTGTTCTCTCCATCTCTATGTGTCAAGCAAGTATTGGCGTATTGACTATTACACAATACACACAGTCACACCGTGTGACTAACACGCAGAACAAAACCAAAATCTTCATCTTTTTTCAGTCTTTCACAATTAACACAACATAGAATTGGAACAAATCGAAATCCCTAAGTCACTAAATCTTTGCTCTCCTTCTCTCAGCCGTCCAAGTTCCAGCAAATAGCATCACAGAACCGGAACAACCCTTTTTTTCACCAACCACTGTGAGATCCAGATTTTAGACAACAACAGCGGCGGCTCTCCAGTGACCAGTCTCCCCTGAACAAACATATTACCTGTTTTGAATTCGAGGGAAAAGCAAGAGGCAACGAGAAAGAGAGAGGGTAGAAAATTATATATGAAGAGAAGGGAAGAACTTCTGGTGTGGAAAGGGACAAGGAATCCTGTTTCCGAGAGGATTCCCACACACCTTCTATTTTTTTCCTCTCTCTGTCTCCTTCGGTTTTCTTTGAGGTTAGAGAAATGTTGATTCTCTTTATATTGTGATAATTAAGATTTAAGAAGAAGATTGTAGCCATCAAGATGTTGGAGAAGCCGTTTAAGTCACGTATATTCAGGGGTGAATTAATTAAGGTTATTGTTAGGAATTATGTTTTTATTTATTTATTTATTTTAAGGATGAGTTGTTGAAGTTGGACCCTTTTTATTTACGCGTTGAATAGAGATGTTGCTGCTAGAAACATTGAATGTATACAAATTAAAGGGATTATCTAAAATGTTTAATATTAGTTTCTGAATGCAGTATTAGTTTTTTTTTAATGCAGTATTATCTAAAATATTTATGAATTCAGTATTAGTTTTTGAATGTAGTATTAGTTTTTATATATATATATATAGCTGGATGTTTAATATCAAAATTAATTATAATCATAATTTTTGAACC
>JAAWWB010002369.1:0-24997 GCA_018804465.1 Populus tomentosa
CGGGAGATATATGGCCACAATATATTGAGCACGTGATGTCTGAGTGGTTCACATGACACTCACAGTCCAGTGTTGGCAACCAAAACAAGCAAATTCATGGTTCAATGACAACACATATTGACAGCTTTGTTTCGTTTGCTGCACATGCAAAACAGATGTTAAGATTAATTTATATAAAATATATCATCAATTGATTTTTTTTCTTTTAGGCTACGTCTCTTGGACGTGAGCCTAATTTAGTTGTTTGTAGAGACGCACGTGCGGAGTGAAAACCGTCAAAAGAGGGTGCAACAGTTCATTGACAATCACGCTCAACACTTTGTGGTATGTTCGTTCAATCATTTTATTTTGTAAGTTATTATTTTTATTGAATTGAATATGACTATTTTTTATATATATTTAGGAGACCAATAATAGCCGATTAAGGGAGAGATATGAGGATGATCCTTCGACCCGTCCAGATTTCGATCTATATTTGTGAATGGATGCAGGATCGTTTGGTGGACCCGATTAAAATTGACTGTATAGGCTCTCCAACATTATGGTCAATAAATTGCAGGCGACCTGTAACCGTTAGAAGCTCCCAATCCGCATCGAGCACCCAATTTAAGGAGTTCGTGGTCTTGCAGCAACACATACTCATCTAATAGAAAAATACAAGCAACTATCAGCGAATTATGAACAACACACGACTCATCTCACCAAAAAATATGAGTGATAAGTACTTAAAAGTGTATTTTTATCAAGGTTTCATATTATCATTTTGCACTTGAAGTATCAATAATTCCTTAACTAAAGCATGTTTTATAATAACATATCTAATAATATAAGATAGCTTTAATTTATGGTAAATATTCATCTTAAATGCAGGCCTATCATATAAATAAAAAGGATTGATTGATAAGTTTAAGTACTGAAATTGAAAGGACAAAGAGAGGGCCAAACTTTAAAAAGAGATGCTAGTTCAGTCCTAATTGGAACACTGTTTGGTAATTGGGTCATATTTGGAGCTGTAAATCTTATATTTAGGTTTGCTTTATATGGATGGAAAGATAAGACATAGACCTAAAACTTTTATGTGGAGTCCAAGATTTAAAAAGACCGTTTTCAAGTCCAAATTATAGCAATAACGAAGAAGTCCGAATCTGTCCTGCAGTCCAGATATTATTCAGTGTTCAACCCATATCTCGAGCTCTAGAAATCCAAATGACCTTAATTTTTTTTTCCTGAAAAGATGAGATGATTTTCTAGAACTTCATGGTATAAATGGTTCAAATTCGGATATTATCAATAATGTTTTGTTCAAAAAAGAAGATAAGGATTGTCACCAAGTCAAAATGTGGCCACCCACTCAACAATTAGTCATCAAATCAATAGTTCTAAATTTTGGCCTATAAAAGCAGGCATTTGCCATGCATTTAGGCATCTTGGTTGTTCAGATCAAGATCATGCTCTTTATTTTTTTCTTTATATTTTTATAATGTTTAAGTTTTATTTCATGTTATATTTTCTTTAATCTCTTGTTTATGTTTTTCATTTCCTTTACTATACTTATATTCTTATGTTATTTATTTATGTTTCTCTTCTTCATTATGTTTAGTTAAGTTTATTATTTCAAGGTGAAAAGGTTTCACTAATGGTGTTAGAATATGTATAATATAAACTCAACATGGACTTCAATGTTTATATCCAAGAAAGTTTGTTATTAATATGTCTTATCTTTTTATCTTACTAATTCTTAGTACCTTGCTTGTTAAATGGTTAATCTAGATTTGTGTTGTACAACACTTGGTACAGTAAATGCTTGATACTTTCATAGCCAACCGTATGGTATAACCTACACGTACATGTGTTATGAAAGAAACTTGATTTGTTGTTAACATAAGTTAGCATTATAAATTCCTGATAATATTTAAAAGTTTGGTGTTACTTAAATAAGATAATTAATATAATCATGTTAACAATTTATAATGAGCTATTAAGGATAAATCATCCGATTAGAACCTTCTTTGTATGTGGTTTCCAGTTGATTAATAAAAAAAGTTTATACTATACTTATTTCTAATACCATTAGTGGATCCTCTAACCTTGACAATTGTTTTTATCATTGTTTAATCCTTACATTAATATCCCATAAAATTCTCATAAGCTCTTTATTATATATATATATATAGTTCACCTCCCTGTAGTTCGACCTTGGTCTTGCCGGGTTATTTATTACTTCGACACTCTTGCACTTGGGATAATATATCAATCTTTTGGTCGTGTCAAGTTTTTGACGTCGTTGCCGGGGAGGTAAATTTCTGTAAAAATTATAAATTTTGTTATATTTTTCTTCTTTCACTTTTCTTTTTTCTAACTTTTGTTTCTTTTGTTTTGTCTCCTTTTCTTCTTTTTATTCTCTTCCTACACGTGCATGAGAGTTTGGTCACATATATTAAATGATAGACTTTATAGGGTATTCTCATATTCTTTAATTTGTGATGAGTTTTCATCAGTTCGCCAATGTTTTGATTAAATTTGTTTTAGCAATAAGAATAACATGTCTCTTAGTTTTAGGGGATGATAGAGGCCTAGTACAATATTTTTAACCTTAAAACAAGTCGACGAGTGTTTGTTAAGTTAGCATCAAATTTTAATTAAAGCTTGGGTTTTAACATTTAGGTCTACGTGTCTCCTAAACTGAAGGACTAATGTAGTTCTAGCATAATTTTTTAAATTTAAAACATGTTAAAACATAAGTGATGATTTGTCAAGTTAATGACATGCTTTGTTTATACCTGCATTTTAATGATTTGATCAGTAAGTCTCCTAGTTGTGAGACTTGGTATTCTATTCAACTTAGTATAAGTCCACGAGTCTTCTCAAAGTAGCGATCGATATGGGTCGAACTTGGTATTTTGTTCAATTTTTTTTTTAAAAAAGATAATAATAAAAAGATCAAGAAATAAATAAATAATTATATATAAAAAATAATAAAGTCATGGATTTGCGAGACTCTTTCTTTCAGGGTCAAAGCTAACTCAACCAACATTATATAACCTGTGAATAAATTCATAAAATGAATTAGACAGTTAATGGCCTGAACAAAATAAATTTAGAAGAAATGGTGACATTTCCTCGGAAAGGATGCATAGAAATGGTGATGTCTATCTTTCTTTAATTATAATTAATCCCTGGAATATCTCCAGAACAATGAATATTTCATGATTTCTAGTCTCCTTTAAATATAAGATAATGATTATATTTTTCTATTTTTTTTTTTAATTTTGAAAATTCTATATATATCGGGCAGTAACATGCTTCAGCGTCTGCTGCATCCACTATTTATATAGTCATTAAGTTAATCGGACATGAACAAAGAAAATAGGACGAAAAAAGAATCAATCAAAACGAGATGCTAATACCGTTGAACACTGCATATGCAGGGAAGTGTTATTATATGTTCCCTCCCTTAATAAAATGTTTTGAAAGATTGAGATGCACTCTCGAGGAATTACTAGCTGGACACACATGGAACGCCTTAATATACGGTTTAACAAACCTAATTATGTTGAAGTTTTAATTTGTCAACCTAAATCTTCAATTGATTAATTTTATCCTTCGTCCCGGCTTCCAAAGATCAATTGATTATTTTATCTTTCGTCCCATTATCAAGGCTTTCCAAAATTAATTGCTCTAATGGTAAAACTTGAAATTAAAATTAAAAGGTTTGTTTTTTTTATAATTCCAAGTTCAAGTTATATAGTTATTAATATAATGATTACTAGAAATTTATATAGTTATTAATTTTAAGACCTATAAAATTGATTGAGGTGCATGTAAATTACCTCAATTCTCATGTTAATAAAAAAAAGATCAAATTTTTGGATTTCTAAGCAATACTGACTTGAGATTGAGAATGCCCAAATGAACCAAAAATAACAACCGATCATTCTAGCTTAATTAATTGGTAATAACTTGCTTGATATTGTGTTGCAAATAAGTTAATAAATAAAGCTGCTTCATATTGTGAAACCATATTCAGATTTAAATCTCAATTAAACTTGAAATACAAGGCTCGTATATAGAAAAAGATAAGGTTGTCTTTGCCTGCAATTAAAACCATATTCATATTGTCTTTGTCGGTTGAGGCTGTTGGTATTACTTTGCAGTTTGTTGAGGTGGTACTAAGAGTTTTTTTTTTTTTTTGTTCTGATTATTGTTTTAGTTATTTTTTTTATTTATATTTTTTTTTATGTCATTTTATAGATTTGACATCTTATCCTTAATTAGATCCTTCATTTAACCATTATCAGCTAATTCTTTTAGCTTGATAATGTCTTTTTTTTTTTTTTTAGTTTTGGTGTTTTGTTCAGGAAGTATGTCTTTTTTTATATATATGTTATATAAGAATTTGCTAGTTATCCAGCCTTTTATATTTTTTTATTTGATATATTTAGTTATCTTTGATAAAAAAAAAAAAAAAAGGGGAAAAAAGAGAGAAAGAATCATGATATTCTCATTCCTCTGTTAATTAAACCACTGAAATATTAAAGTTTAATAGCCTACTTTATATATTTTCTTAAAAAGGTTAACTAATCCATCTAACCATATACATTGAGGATTTTCTTTTCACATGCTCTTTAAAATTTTTAACTCCCGTGTACTTTTATAAATTTAATTTTTTCTTTTTCTATGTCATTTTGCTATCTTTTAGTACAAAACTAGTTTAATTTTGCAGGCTTGACAATAAAAAATTGCAACACAGAAAAAAAGGGTGGTTATTAATGTTTTTTCCTATCATCAAGAAAATTTTATTTTTAACTGCAAATTAAAATGTTATTTGTAGTGCATTCAATGAAAAAAAATTCAAGAATTATATGTGCTAATAAATGATAAGAAATTTGTTAATTCCAAGAAACAATTAAGTTAAGAAGGAGAGATAAAAATAGATATTAAAATATATGATTTTATGTTACAAGAAGCTCTTTAATTAGTTTTTGTTAGAAGACAAATAATTTTAACTCGACCGGAAAAAAAAATCTGTAGCATAATTCTTGCTTTCCTAATTACTATAATTTTCTCAACAGAAATTTTTTTTTTTTTATGGATTCTTAATTTGATTAAAAATGAAAAGAATTAAAATAAATGTAGATATTTTTTTCTCATTCAATATTAATGAGCAAATTATTATTAAATTAATTCTGGATATTGTACTAATACATAATTACCCATAAAACAATAGAAAATATTAAGTAAAAATAGTTTATTCTTCTTAAAAATATTAACATTGTTTTTTTTTTTAATTAGAATCACTGTTTTCTACTTTCTAATAAAAGGAATGATAATTAAAATAATGATTTGTTAAGAATTTAAGCTACTTGAAAACAAGTACATATATTTCTAAGATCTAAATTCCTTTTTCGTATTCATGTGTCTCTTAATTATTTAGTGAAAGTATCTTTTTAAATGGAATCACTAGTTAAAAAAAACATTTCATGATTGTTAAAATCTTTTAAAAGATTTAATTTTAAATTGATAGTTATGAGCAATTTATTATTACTATTATTTTTTTTCATATTATGTACATAATAATTGAAAACAAATATTAAGAATCTAATAAAAGAACCATTTCAAAATTGAAGGGGGTGAATTATCATGTTAAAGGAATTTTTTTTAGATTGCAAAAAAGAAAGAAAGGGCTTAGTCTATCCTTAACATAAGAAGGTCATATGAGCTCAGGCTTGTAGGCTAGGCCAATATGCCTATTCTTGTTTTTTTTTTTTTTTTTGCCTTCCTAAAGAGCAAAGGAAAAGTAGTTCAATTTTTTTGAAAAAAAAAAAATATAGACGACGTGTTGTCTGTCAGTCCAACTTTTGACCAATAAAAGTGACCGAAAAATCAGGCTAGGGTGTTTTTGAATTCAAGCTTATATTTTTAATCTATTTTGACACAACACACATAATAAGCACCCTAGAAACATCAATAAATTAATCTCTCAACTCAAAACATTCATAAAACTACTCAAACACAAAACTAAAATGAAAAAAAAAAAATCTCTTTCGAGCCAATCTCCTCTAAAAATCAGTTGGATACTCTTCTAATATAATGAAACTTTTTGACATCAAACTTAACCTTTTTGGTTTCTAAAGTCGTGCCAATTAACAATTTTCTCTCTCTAACACTATTTTCTTGTGAGTTTTTCTTTCATATCTCAAAAATATACAGAAACTAAAATACAAATAAAATAAATTCTTATATCAAAATTAAAATTGTTGTGAATTTGGTTTTTATTATGTATTTTACTCTTTAGTACTTTTATCTTTTAATTTGGTGCATTTACTATAATTCCAAGCCTAATCTAAAAGGATGTAATTGAAAAAAAAAAAACAATTAATGAAAAAAACAAGGTGCTTAGATTTTTTAGATAATTTTACAACTAATAAAATAAAAATCATTATTTAAAAATCTACAAAATAAAAATTTATTATTAAAAAAAGGAATTTAAAAGTCATAAGGAAAACTAGAAAAGATAATTTCTATTAAGGTCAAATTGGTAATTTAAAAGTCATAAGGAAAACTAGAAAAGATAATTTCTATTAAGGTCAAATTGGTTTTGTTAGTACGTGCACAACTTTCCTTTTCACCTTTTTAAGGGCATTTTTTAATAATTAATGAATTTTGGGCCTATTAAAATAGAAAAAAAATCACACTATTTTCTCACTTTTATTGTTATTTCTACCCTATAATTTTATGAAATGAATATATTAACTCTCTTTAGTCTTTATATTTTCTCCTAAATCGAATTTAAGAATAATAATATAAGTAAAACAATTTTTAAAGCCAACAAAAAATAAAGTAAACATTAAACTTAGATTATATATCAAATTTGACATCGGGTTTTGATATATATATATATATATATATATATATATATATATATATATATATTGTGTTGACCTTTTAGCTTCACGTGGGTACCCGTAAGGGATTTTTCACTCTAAGCTAAAAAAAAAATATATTGCAACTTCTTCAACGTAAAGGCATGAAAATAGAGACAGCGTTGCCAGCGGGCATAGCGCTTTGTACATTGGACAGACAGCCTGTCTTCACTCATCCACAGAACAGAGTTAGGAATTTGGCCTCAAAATACAACCTTTTCCTTATTTGGAAAGTTGTTGTTTTGAACTCGTCCGCCAGCTCCTCTTAATTCCACCTCCGTACTCATCAACCTGTAACAACTTAAAACCTTTTAATAATTACAAAAAATATATAATAAAAATTTACTTTCTATAAAATTATTATAATTTTTTAAAAAATAAGTATAAAATTAAAAAGTTTCTCCATATATATTAATATTGTGAATTACAATAATAATTCACAGTTTTTTTTTTATTCATTCAACCCCTTTTTTTGTTTCATTCAACCCCCCTTGTTTTTTCATTTGCTTATTGATATTTTTATAGTAATTCTTGTATAATGTGTAACAACCTGTTTTTTTGCTGTGGAACATTTTTTTCACATATATCTAACATTTCTCTTGACTTTCTTTAATGGTGAATCCACCCTTTTTTAATCATTATATTAAACCTGTTTATTTCTAAAATTCTTAAAATTTTCAGCTGAATTTCTTTTGTTTTTATAATTACCAAGTTATCTTCATCTTCTTTATACCTGCATTTATCATCAAAATAAATCTATATATCAACAACTCAATCATATCAGGACAGCCTCATGCGTATCCAACATATCAACCTATTTATTTGTCCCTTCTTTTTCAAATTTATGTTTCCATCGCATACTTCCCCTTTTAAACTTTAATACACATATTAAATGTCGCTAACATCATCTGTTATGCACATTTCCAAAATAATAAGTATAGTACAAGTATTACAATCCAAAAGAAATTACAATATTTTAAATACAAGTACAACCTTTTAAAGTAATTACAAAAGATTGCATCACCTAACAAAAGTACAAAATAACTAAAAAACAATGTGATGTCTAAAGAGATCCAGTAGCATGAGAGAGTCCTACATAAACAAAACATAAAAAATACCCACAATATTAGAATGATTTTAAAGAAACCTAATATTTACATGTAAAATGTCATATACCACATTTCACTTTATACTTAGATTTAATTTCCCACTAAATATTTATTTCATAATGATTACCCATATTCTTTCACAATATCTAATTCCTCCAAACTCCTCCATTTGAAACTCAGATTTTCATCCAAAATTAACGCCCTCAAATAAAACAAACACTTTAACTTGAGAGTTCTTTCTTCATAACCCCTTTACTTTAACTCATTCAATTCTAACATAACTAAAATGGTCTTCTCAGCCGTCAATTTCTTCGTTACACCATGCTTATTTAATTCGTGCCTTAGTTTCCGACTGTCAGGCAACTAAATCACAACTCCATCTTTTTATTCTCCAATTTATCGGGCGGTTACGGTTAAACCACTAACCCTTAGTTTTCCATAACAGACTGCTAAGTTAAAATTTCCTTGGTGGACGAATAAGTTACTTCACTAGCTCTTAACTTCCGTTTCTACGGACAACTAAGTTTTATATTTTCCATTCCCTTAATCTTCCACTTCGTAGACAATTAAGTTTTAAATTTTCCGTTCCCTTAATCTTCCACTTCATGGGCGATTGAGTTACTTCACTAGCCCTTAGCTTCTGTTTATACGGACGTCTAAGTTTTCTATTTTCCATTCCCTTAATCTTCCACTTCATGGACGATTAAGTTTTGAAATTTTACTTTCCCTTAATCTTTCACTTCGTGGACAATTAAGTCACTTCACTAGCCTTAGCTTCCGTTTCTACGACGACTAAGTTTTACATTTTTCATAATACCTTTATCCATCATTACCCAGTACAGCTCCATTTCAATCATATTCTCCCAAGAATCATTTTTATCGAAATCATAGTCTTAGTTCCAACCTTTCATTTCCATCTAATTCACAACATCAAATTTAATTTTCCTCATGACATACATTTCTAAGCAAAACCACATAACCTCATTTCCTTTATCATCTATGCTATATTCACCTTCCCCTCTCTTTCCATGTTATATTATTTTCTTAATTCTATGAAATAATCACACCCCACATTCATTTAATTTTCCTTCTCCCATGGCCGGCCATCTAGCTTAATTTTTCTCCATTTTTTTTTTATTATCATCTAATTTCACAATATCAACATAAACCACACAAAAAAAAAACCTGAACACAAACACATTAACACAAACCCTAACTTTTCCAAAATTTAGGAATTTCAAATAATCATGTGTAAAACATGTAAAGTCACTTATTAATTGGTGGAGTTGTTGGCATAAGTAATTGGTGGAGTTGTTGGCATAATTGGTGGAGTTGTTAGGAGTTGTTGGCATAACTTGTGACATAATTAGTGCCATGATTTATGACCTTTGTCCCCTCACTTTTGTCTATAAATAAACAATGCCTCCAAGCTTATTTTGCACGCCAAGATAGAGAGAAGAAGAGGAGAGCGAAGAGAGAGTAATCCCACAAAGTTGTGAGGTATTTGTGAGAGAGTAAGTAAAGTGTTTTCTTCTAGTAATAGAGAGATTCTTAATTGTTCTTCTATTATTTGAGAGAGGTTGTAATTCTCACATTATTTAGTAAAATTCTTCTATACTTGCCCGTGGACGTAGCCTAATTGGGTGAACCATATAAATTCTTATGTGTCTCATTTCTCATTTTATCATATCCCTTGTCTTTTGTCTTGTCAGGTTTACATGCCAATATCTTAAGAAAACATAACGAATCAAGCAATTATCACTTTAAAACAACTTACCCAAGTGTATTTAGCAAGAATCATAGCTCACTGCATTACCCTGATTTCCTATTCATAATCTTCCTCATTCAAAGTTTACTTTCTCCCTTTAGAACTTCTCTGTCTCCTAAGTTTTCTTGTTTCTTCTTTTCTCTCTTGTTTCTTATTGATTTCTAGCTAAAAACACTTTTCCTAACACAATTTTTGGGTTCCTCCTTACCTTTTCTCTCTTACTCTCTCAAGCTCTCTTTTCTCTCCTTTTCCCTTCCTATATTTTTGTCCAGCCGTGGTTTAATGAAGAAGAGAGCTGCTGGAAAATTTCCAGCTCATCAAGTATATTTACAAAACTTCCATTTTTCAGTCTAATTGTCGATATTATTTGCCAGCCTTACCACACATGATTGCTCTAACATTTTAATTGCATGTGAAACTATATGTGAAGGAGGTCCCCGCACATTTTTAGTCCAATTTGGTTGTCGGATTGAGCGTTATATCTAATAATGCTAAATTGGTTGGTAGATGATTTTTATATAAGAAAATTCAAATTTTCTTGTTTAATCCTTTCATAAAACATATATATTAATCCTCTAAACCCTAGGGGTAATTTTATCATTTTTAAAACAAGTATATTTAATAAATAAATAAATAAAATTTGGGGGTTTACATAATGTGTTTATGGGAATTTAGAGTTTATAATTTATTTAAATTTTCTTTTTTTATGGTTATCACAATATCAAAAAAGAAAAACTCAACATCGCAATATGGTCTATTTTAAAAAAACTTAAGATAAATAAAAAATAAATTTTAAAAAAACTAAGTTATTAAATTTTTTGGAGTCAATGACCCGGTTTGCAAGTTTGAAGAGAAAACCTTGGTTGCCCTAATTTACAGGTTTAGCGGGGTTCCTTTTTTTTTCTAATTGAACTCGATTGTATGATCATCTATTTTTTTAATCTTATAATTAAAAAAAAATTTGGAAAAAGAAAACACATTTTTAAATTTTAGAAAGTTCATGGGCTTGTTGATAGATATGACAAATTTAACTTTTTTCTTGTTTTTTTTAATTTATTTTTTTTAATTTTATCATTTAATATTGGACTGATTGATAATTGAGTTTCATAATTTGTTTTATTTTGCTTTCTATGAGGTTATCATATTCTTAAAAAAAAGTCTTAGTATTGGTTTGATGCTCAATTTTATGATCGTCTATTTTTATTATCATGTAGTTAAATAAATAATTGTTAAGAAAAAAAAATTATTAATCCTTATGGAGTCCATTACCCGGTTTATGGGTTTGACATGTTGACTTGGGTTACCCAATTCACGAGTTTAGTGGGTTTACCAATCAAACCAGATATGTTTTTTTTTTCTAGTACTGTAATTTTTCTAATTGTAATTTTTTTTATTTCACTCTTCTTCAATATTGGAATGGTTGAGAAATAAATTTCATGGTTTATTTTATTTCTACTTTCTATAAAATTATCACGATCTTAAATAAATATTTATTTTTAAGGTTGGTGCTCAATTTTGAAAACATATAATGTTATCATTTAATTAAATAAAAAATAATTTACAAAAACAATACATTTATTAAACTCATTGAAGACCATGACTCGAGTCGCGGGGTGACCAAGATCAATCCAATCTAGCATCGTCTCAATATAAAAAATAAATTGTTGTTTTAAAGTTTTTTTTTTAAGGTATGTTATGTTTTTATTGGTCATCCAAGTTATTTTTAAACTTATTAAATTTAATAATTCACTTTGGAATATCTCTCACACGTTTTAATTCGAAACTCGAGTTAGACAAGAAGCTAGGTTAACATGTTTTAAATTGAAATATTTGATTGGATTTAATAATACTGCTAAAAAAATCTTCATACTTTTAAATTTTTTTTAAGTTTTAAAAAAATAATGTGACTTTCAAGCGAGTGAAAATACTAATTTTCTTCCTATATAACATGTGCTTGCACGTTTCGTTGATTTTCAACTTATGTTTCACCTTCTCTCGCCATTTATTCCTCCAATGTACACAAGTAAATACCAATATATATATATATATATATATATATATATATATATATTGGTATTTACTTGTGTACATTTTTACTTATATGTTGAGCTCCCTTTTACTTTAGTTTTCACTACATTTTTATGCGGTGGTTTTTACGTTGCTTAATATTTTGAACTGGTATTGACAACTAAGAGAGTCATGGCTTTTACTTTGGGCTCAACTAGTTAAATGGACTTTAGTTATTATTAGATTTGTGGGCTTGTACTATGCCATGGGTCAAAACTTTTTTTTGAGTAAAAAAAATATTTAGACAATGCAAGTATATTTTAAAAATAAAAGTTAAGGCATAAATCCAACCAAGGAACCAACTCAAAAAAATAAAAAATAAAAAAGCGATAAAATTAAGATTTCAGTCAATTAAATATGGAAAAACAAAAAAAAAGAATTAAAAAACAACAACCCGGATTGACTTGACTGAACATGTCAAATATACAAGTTATGTCATTAGAGTTGGGATAGGAAAAAAAAAAAATCAAAGTCAAATCCCAAACAAATCTTGAAAATAAGGTCAATTAAAAAAACCAAGCAAACCAAACTATGTGATTTAGATCATGTGAATGAAACAACTGAATAAAAAGAAAATTGGAAAACCTCGTGTTGCTCAATTCCAAAACAACCTAACAATAAAGGAAGAAGCACAAAAAAATTATTAAATTTAAAAAGAGTGATCCTAAAAAAATCAAGTTAATCTAGGCGAACCCGCAAAACTCAAGGTCTAAGTGATGGATTTAAGATAAAAGAAAAGAAAAATAATTTGGAGAAAATCATAAAGCCTAATAAAAAAAACTCAACCGTGAAGAATGGAACAATAAAAAGTAATTAATTCCTAACCGATACAATATTAAAGGATAAAATAAGGAAAAAAAATCAATTTAAAAACTTACAAAAGTAAATCCATCTAAAAATGATAGATAAAAACAACCCAAGTCATTTTAAAAACTTGCAAAACGTCATATAGAAGGTAAATAAAGAAAAAACAGAGCCTAATTGTTAATGATATAAATGTTGAATAATGAAATTAAAAAAATATGTTAGCTTAAAAAAAAAAATAAACCAAGCAAACTTGGGTGAACCTTCTAAACTCAAACTCGCAATCTATTAAATTTTAAACTCATGATTAATTAAGAAACTCAATTCCTAACCAATTAAATATTGATTAGCCAAAGTATATCTAACAAAGAACAACAAACAAAAATAACCTAAAAAATCTGAGTTATTTTTAAAATCAATGAAAAATCTTACATAAAGCGAATAAGTAAAAATAATAGAGTCTTGTCTCCAATTGAATAAGCGTTGAAAGATAAAATTTAAAAATATGAGGAAAAAATAAAACCAAGCAAATTCGGGCAAACTTCTATGACCTGGGTTAATCTCTAAAACCCAAAACTTGTGAAATTGTAGACTCAAACTTAGTCAAGAAGCTCAATTCTTAACCACTCTAATGTTAAATGATGGAATAAAAAAATTATCAATTTAAAATACCTATCAAAGAAAATAATAATAATAATAATAATAATAAGAAGAAGAAGAAGAAGAAGAAGAAGAAGAAGAAGTTGATTTGATAGGGAAAAAAATTAACTATGGAAATTCTTAAAAAAAATTAAAAGTTTATCTCATATAAAAGCAATAAAAAAAAAAGAGTAAATTTGAAAAATTAAAAGGGGTGAAATTAAAAACAAAAGAATTTTTATTTTAAAAATTATTTCAAATATTGAAAGATGGAATTGAAAAAAAATTAAAAATTAGCTTAAAAACCTGACAAATAACAACAAATATAAAGACTCGGATAATATAAAAAAAAAACAAAAAAACAAAAAGAACAAAACCCAAATTCCAATTGAATAGCTGATGAAAGATGAAAATAAAAAAAAAATTAAACAAAGGAGAATAAAAAACCAAACCTCCTAAACATGGTCTAATATCTAAAATTCTAGACCCGGGTTCAATTAAAAAACTTAATTCTCAATCAATTTAATGTTGAATGATGAAATTGTGAAAAAACTTTAATTGAAAAAAACTTTTCAAAGTAAAAAAAGTAAAAATAAAAAGAACAGAAGATGGATCAAATTTGATGGGAAAAAAACTCCATGATGAAATTGTAAAAAAAAACAATTTAAAAAATGATCTAAAAAACAAATAACAATAAAAAAAAAAATAGGGACTAGATTTAAAAGATAAAAAATGTAAGGGGGTGAAATTGAAAAAAAAATGATAATTTTATAGATTATACAAAATAAAAGAGTAATAAAAAAGAAAGGGACGAAATGTTAGGGGGGAAATCTAAAAGGTTGTTCTAAAATTTTGAAGGGCTAGCATTGGATTCGAGGTAGAGAGAGAGAGAGAGAGAGAGAGAGAGAGAGAGAGATGATTATCGGCGTCAAATTAGAGGTGTGTTTGGTGTACATGTTTTCCTACCATGGAAAAGCAATGTGGCCTTTCAAACATCGCTGCAGAAGCGGTGTTTGGTGACCAAATGACCTCGCACGGACCGTTTATTTGCTAACATGTGCGGCAAAGTTTTTTAAAAATATTAAACATTTATTAAAATACAAAAAAAAAACATAATTAACTTGACATTAACAAAAAAAAATGATTAAAAGATCAAAACACCCTTGCAAGATAGTTTTGTTAATTTCGAACCTAAGGGTAATTAAACAATTTACCTTTAATAAAAGAAAATAAAAATGACATAAAAACCCATGGGCTTAAGCCATCCTTTTTTTGTTCCAAGGTATTTAAGCAATTTAATTGTTATAGAAAAATTGAAAAGAATAATCTACCACAATATAATTTGAAAATAACATTGAATCATGGTAAAAAGACCATCATGCCCCAAAATCCTAGCTCAATGTTTTTTTTAGCCGGATTTGAAAATCTGTCAAAACACTATTTCAATAAATAGTGTTTATTTGCTAGGGCTATGTTATGAGTCAAATTATTTTAAAAAAAAATTAATATAAAAAAATATCTAAGCATTACTTATGTTTTATCTCCCCCACATTATTTAAAATTTATTTTCTCCTAGTAGAAAATAAATTTTAGACAATGTGAGGATAAACTCAATATGACTCGATCAACTTGGCGAATTCAAAGGTAACTCAGACAACCTATAAAAAATAGTTTGACTCAAAATAAATGCTCAAGTCTATTTTCAATAAACCTAGTGTTAAATGATGAAATTGAAATTTTTTTTTAATAAAATGACCTGAATGAACTTAGGGTAACCTGTTAAACCTGTATCCCAGATTATGAGACCAAGATAACCTAATAAAAAGCAAGTTGAAATAAATTATGAAGCTCAATTCTCAATAAACCTAGTGTTAAAAGATAAAATTGAGTATAAAAAATACAAAAAACAAGTTAATCTGTCAAACTCGTGATTTAAGTATGAGACGAGGATAACCTCATATAAAACAAACCAAAACAAATAACAAAGTTTAATTCTTAATCAATTTAATATTGAAAAAGAAAATTAAAAGAAAAAAATCAATTAAAAAAAAGGTATAAAAACTCAAATCAACCTGTCAAACTTATAATCAAATGTTATGAGATTGTCTCTAAAATATAAATTAAAATTTTTATAAAATTCAATTTCCAAAAACAATGAAACTAAAATATAAAGAAAAAAATTAATTGAAATAAAAACATTATTACAATGAATAGTTTTTATGATGAGGTATAGTAGAACCTCTTTTTTTTATTTTTTATTTTTTGTTAATACAGGTAAAATATTTTATTAAGAACAAATTTGGTCTCTGTTTAAAAAAAAACCTGAATTTGACATTATAACTTCGATTTCACTTGCTGCACTTTCTGTTTAAGTTACAGGATGACTCTCTATTGCTCATTCCTAGAGGATGTTGAAAAACTACTTCGCTGTTGGCTCTTTCTATAAAACTATTGAGGATAATTAGACTCCTAAAAGCAGCCTTTTGTGTTTACCAATCGCTTTTAGGAAGTAGATATTTATTCCAAGAAATTCCCCGCAACAATTCTTGGAGCAAAGCTTTTTCATATTACGTTTCATTCAACGGCCTATTTTCCACTTTCGACCACCTTTTACCGTTCACCAAAAACCTGGCAAGCTCAGGCAGGTTGTACAGGTTAAAAAGTGGCCAGTCCATAGTCACGTATGGCTCATCCAGTCCAGAGACAAGTCCAGGTTTCACCAGATCTCCAATCCGACTGGTTAAACCAATTTTGACAATTGTCCTCCATGTTTCCCACGTCTTAACTTCAGATGGATATACTCAAAATCTTACACATCCTCAACTTTTTTCTCATGTTGCTTTGCTGATCAACAATTGCTACCATAGAGCATCAACAGCGTTGCAGATTTACGCTAGGCACCAGAATAACCCTGCTCGGGCGCTCATCTCATCTGAGGCCACCATCATAATTACAGTCAGAAATAGGCCCCAGAGAAAAGTTATTGCTATTTGCAGGTTGAAAGTATCATTTGAACAAACCTAACAGACATTTATAGCTAAGACCCTATGGAGCATTTCATATGATCTACCAAAGAAAAATTTCAAGTACTTCACGAGAGGACCTCTTTTTAAGTTCAACATAAATCATTGTAAAGGTGAATGAGAAAATCTAAACAGCAGTTCTGAAACTGCGAAGCAACTTTAAGTAAAATCCAAGTAACAAATCTCCATTTGGAACAAAATAAAAACAGATCCAGTCCACCTTCAAGTAACAAGATTAAAGCCTTCTCCCTCTCCTACCACCCTTTCTACGAGTGCTATCCGTTGGAATTGGAGTCACATCCTCTAAAACATCAAACCAAGCAAAAAAAATAATAACATTAATATTTTAGTATCCCATAGAAAATGTAACTAACTAAAAGTACCGTTCAAAACTAAAACTAAGTCATGCACACATTCTCACCCTCAGCAACTTGTGCACTCTAGAGACTAGAAATCAACAAAATCCACAAAAGATAAATTGAGGAAATTGGAAGGAGAAAAAAGAAAATCTTATAGCCAAGAAGCCTTCGTTTAAAGCAAACAGCTTATAAATGAAAATTTTAAACACTGGTATAAGATATGCACAAGTGCCAAATTCTACCGGAGAAATTTATCATGGAATGGGGTCTGACAATAAGCACAACCTACAGAAAAGCTGTAGGTGGACCAATAAACCCAGGATTTGCGCCACAAGCAACCAAAGAGGAAAGAACTGATCAACAAATCATTAGATTGCACAAAGCATAGCAAAACGCAGAAAAAAGGCTTACCTATGCGACCAATTCTCATTCCAGAACGAGAAAGGGCACGAAGGGCAGATTGCGCACCTGGACCAGGTGTCTTTGTCTTGTTCCCACCAGTAGCACGAAGCTTAATATGAAGGGCAGTAATGCCAAGTTCCTGCTTCATAACAAAGGAAAACTAGTTCAATAATAATCTCAAAGTTAAGCTTATAGTCCTTTACAAATTAAAAAATTTTAATGCTCAATAAAATTGTTTGATTTTACAAGTTAACAATGATACTTTAAAATTTGAAATATTGAATAGCTCAAAGAGAAATAGTGCAAAAGGATTGACACAAAACACCACTTAAATGATAAGGAAGGCCCCAAATTGAGATAATATATGTAGTATTAAAATGAAAACAAAGTAAAACGCTTCTTGGCTTTGTCTTAAGACTGGATGCACTCTGATTAATCAAGAAATGACCAGGGCCATCTAAAATTCTGGGCCACACATGTAATATATAGCCAGGCGCTACTAAACCAATGAGATGCTAGCCTCAAGTGCCTCTTGGCACTGGTGAGGCAGTTACCTAGGCACTAGAAAGACACCTCACAGTTCAGGCACTGCAAGATTGTATTGCTTCACCTAAGCACTAGGAAAAGCACCACGCTTGGCTTTGTCCACAGAAGGAGCATGTACCAGAAATGAAGGCAGCCTCCCCTAGCCCCTAAAGAACACAGGATAAGAATAATGATTTTAAAAAAATTGAGACCTTGCATCTCTGTGACACATCCTGGGCAGCAAGCATGGCAGCATATGGTGAAGACTCATCTCTGTCAGCTTTCACTTTCATTCCACCTGTTTTAGGAAAGAAAGGATTATTAACTTTGCAAGGCATATATAATTAGGGTTTACCAATCCTGTGCATGCAAATATTTCCCAAAACCTTACGGAAAAAAAAACCCAAATATGTAAAAGGCCACAATTACATACAAAAGTCAATCTCAGGAGGAAAACAAAATAGTAGCAAACCAACTACATGCCCCACTGGCTAATAGAGCAATTTTAGCCACCCTACACTTGCACAAAAAACAGCAGCCCATATAGGTGGAATTCCTGAATAATTGTCATTAAAAAAAAAAACGCATCACTCACCAGTTATGCGTACAAGGGTTTCTCTTCCAGAGAGATCAGTCACATGCTGCAGTCGAAACAATCAACGGGGGTAAATCACAAAAGTGAATACCAAGTAATGCTACTTGAAAAAGTATCAAGAAATCTTTTGTACACTCACAATGAATGTATCGTTAAATGATGCAAAGATGTGGGCAACTCCAAATGCATGCTCCCCTTCCCTCACGGTGGGTCCGAGGGTCACATTTTCTTCTTTTGGCTCTCTAGTCTTTCTCCTTGATGACTAAAGAAAAAAAAACAATAACTTTAGTTAGAAATCTTCCAAATACTAAACAGAATTTAAATGTTCAACTCTTAAAACCCAGGCTGTTAAGGACCCAACATTCTACATTCTATAAATTTTACAGAAATAACATCGAAATCTCTTCAAAATGTCCCTCAACAAGATTCAAAGTTCACACTTCAAACAGTCAAAGCAGACAAAAAGGTTTTCATGAATTTCAGTACCTAAACGAGATAAAGCCTCTCAAACTAAGATAACTAAATACTCTAATCTGTTAATAAATCGATACATGGTTCTATGGTCTCTATAAGAACAGTACTTTATGAACAATATAAAAACGAAGGAAGGTATATGAAAGCGAGAGTAAGGAGGACAGAGAGAGAGGGGCATCGGCTTACCATGGCTGCGAAGAAGGGAGATTGAGATTAGTTCTGAGGAGGCTGTGAAATGCGAAAAGAAAACCTTAGAAGAAGGAAATACCGAAGCTATGTAACGCGGCTGCGATTATATGAGTAGTGGATGGGTTAGGGTTCTGGCTGTTTAAATTTTGGAGTTTGCGGGCATTTAATATTTTATTAATTAATTAATTATTATCTTAAAAATAAAATAAAATAAAAACTTGAGGGGTTTGTTTGGAACCTTATAATATTTTTTTAATTTTATATTTTTTTTTATTTTGATTCTTAATTTTTTGTATTTATTACTTTAAAATTATGTTTATTTAAAATTGAGTTTGGTGTTTTGTTTAAGGTGGTAGATTATAAAATCTCGTTGAGAGAAAAAAAATCACTCGGTTAATATTTAATTTGATAAAATTAAATAAAAATATATTGATTTGAAACAATTGAACCTATAGAGGCTAAATTTGAATAATAGACAAATATCGCTTTTTATTTAAAGAACTAGAAACTGAATTGCACGGGCAAGGGAAAGATTAACCCCTTTTTTATAATGAAAAATCTTAATAATTATCGAAATGGATTTAAAAGAAAATGTACAGTGTTGTGTTTTATGAAACATGCAGAAATTTATATTAAATATTTAATGAAGAAAGGAAACAACCAAAGTGAAAATATAAAAATTCCATATGTTGAAATTTATAGGAACAACAGAGGTTTTAGAATGTTTATAAAGAGCAAAATCTTATAGACAAGAATGGAAATTCTTAAGAAAGTAAATAATATAATAATAATATACTAAGTTAAATAATCTCCTTTTTGTGAATAGGAGAGACAATAGAAGGAAAAGGGCTTGTAACAGGATAAGCTTGGTTAGTAGAGGGTCAAGTAAGTGCATGACATCTTGTCCTTTTAAATTTTGTACCACTTTATTAATAATTTTGAGATTTTTATATCATGTTGTAATCATGAGATTGAATTAGAATGGTTGGATTATGTTTCTAGAATGGAAGAATGAATTATACTATCAAGGCGAGAATGATATCAAATGAATTATGTCTTTAGGGCAAGAATGATGTCAAATGAATTATGCCTTTGAGATGGAAAAATACCATGAATAGAAACACAACTTTATAATAGTGATTGTTAATTGAAATTTAAGTTGGCCAAAATGGCAACGACTAAAGAGTATAATAAAAGCACAAGTTGCCTCTAATGAGAATAATTAATGAACATGGATTATGTAGAACATAAACTAAAATTATCAAAATGAATCGATGAGTATATGGTTGATGTGCAGTGCATGTCATAAGTATTGAGATAGAGTAATGATTGTCTAGTACACATAAAATGCTAGTCTCGAATATGGTCAATATAAATTCCGAGCTAAGGTTATTGAAATATATCAATAAATGCATAGTGATGTAAGGCATAGGATGCCGATCATTAAAATGAATAAATAAACATGGTTGATGTAAACCTCATGCTAAATAATGAATGAATATAATAGACATAAAATATGAGCTTTGAGTACCAAAATGACTTGAGGAATCCAATTGATGAAGCAAAATAATGGGCTATAATGATTATTAAATAGAGTAATGAATACAATAATTGTAAGGTAAAATTCATGGTTATAGCATTGGCTTTATAAATTCCATAACTAAGTTAGGCTGAGTTAATGATATTGAATTGGGTAATTGAACACAATTATTTTAAAGGAAAAACCATGTTTGTGGAATTGAGTTAATGAATCTTGTATTTTAGATAAGGTCAAGTTAAAGATATTGAATTAGGTAATTGAACACGATTATTTTAGAGGAAAAATCATGTTTATGGAATTGAGCTAATGAATCATATATTTTATACAAGGTTGGGTTAAAGATATTGAATTAGGTAATTGAACACGATCGTTTTAAAGAAAAAAACATGTTTATGGAATTGAGCTAATGAATCCTATATTTTAGTTAAGGTCGAGTTAAATATATTGAATTGGATAATTGAACATGATCATTTTAAAAGAAAAACCATGTTTATATAATTAGGTTAATGAATTCTATTTTTTAGATTGGGTCGAGTTAAAGATACTAAATTGGGTAAACAAGTATGACATCTTAAGGTATAAGCCCTGAATAGGAAAATGGATTAATGAATCCATGAGTTGAATTAAAGTACAAGAAAAAGGAATTAGATGGATCATGGAATCAATAATGAGTATGGTGTAATATTAACAAATTTGTAATGGAATTGAAGCAGGAGTTATGATTGTTGGAATTGATTAATGAATGAAAACATGATATAGATCTTGAGTTAGGAGTGTTGAAATAAATCAAGTAAAGTGGTTAATTAAGAGTAGGAGCTGTGTTTTTTACTATTAAAAAAATGAGACAATATATATTGTTGATTTAAAGTATGAGTTATGATTATTTGGCAAAAATTATGGAAAACATAGTTGACAAGATTTTAAGTTATCTAGGGCGGTGATGATAGTTTAAAATACACTGAAGAAAATGGTAATTTTGGATGATGAAGAAAAAGTAACAAATTAGGGATTTGACACATATTCAACATACTAGAAAAAAGGATTAATGATGTTATATTTTTTACTAGAGTTGTAATAAAAATATTAATGATATTGAAAGCGGATATGCTTACTCTATTTTCTATGTTTCTTATGATACAAATATGTTTCCTCCTTCACCATAACCTTGGTATTGCAATTCAGACTTTCGTGGTCATTCCGTTATTGGAAAAACATTGTAAGCTTATCATAGTTATGTAATATATTCTCATCATAGGAATTTTTTTTTTTAAAAAAAAAGAAATTACCCCATTTTGCATTATTTTGATCGTTAAAAGATTTGAAATTGATAAAATATTTGATATGTTATAGTTGGTTTCAGAGCTTATGGTTATGATTAAATAAACTAATTGAATTTAAAAAGTATGTAACTAATGGATATAATGTACAATATGGATTGGAGTTAGAACATAGATTGGCCCACCTCTAAATGGTAAACACTAAGAAATTTCTTTTAAGACATACAAACCAGTAATAGAGGTGTATGGAATACATAGTTTCTGATTATTTGATAGAATAGAAATGCTGCAAAGAAAACGGGTTGGAAGTTGATTTTGTGATAAGTATTCTTTTGCCTTTTGCAACATCTAATCTTAGAAATAGGAAAATCAAAACGTAGACTAATGCATATTTTTTATAGGCATGGAATTCACACGAGGAATAAATGGTTATCTTATAAACTTGCATGCAAAATATGATTTGATTAGGATTTCACCATAAATCTTAAAAAAAAGGCAATATGGACAATAAAGATCAAGCAATCTCAAATGTTATGATCACTAGTTATACATGGCATGAATTTGTAGAAAAAGAAAAGTTTTGCTCTTTTAAAAAAATTCTTCAAAAAGGATGATAAGCGAAGAGGAAATAGAAGGTTTCAGTTGGGTTAAAATATTCTAGTTCAACCCTAGTCTAGTTAATGGCTATATGATCAATTGAGAATTAGGCCAGGGAAATAGTACTTCTTATTGAACTTATTATAGTGAAAATCCTCTTATGAAATTGTTGGTTCAAGTAATCCTTAGTGATATTACATAAAAATAACATAATTAAAAAACAAATTGAAGGAATTAAGGTTAGCCATGGGGTATAGACCGAGGTGGTCGGTTTTAGTGTTGAAATTTGAAGGAATTCTAAAAATTGCATATTAATTGTGTATTATATATTGACATGTGAGTTTAATTGAGTATGATTATGGTGATTTGGTTTGTTATATGCTTGGGTTATTATTGCCAAGATTTTAGAAAAATAGAAAAATGTAAGATTATGTGTGTTTTGAATAGGATAGTATAATTGTTACATCAATTAGATTCTTTGGGATTTAATGGTTAGAATGGTATTACTAGTAGCCTAGTTGATGTAATTTAGGGCCATGAATGCTTAAGAGTAAAATATTTCAATTTTGAACATGACTTGGTGTTAATGGTGTGTTTGAGTTGGTTTGTGTGTGATATGATGATCTTATAAAGCTTAGGTTGATTATATTATTCTTAAAGTAGTATATAATATGTAAATTGCTATGTAGAAGAGAGGTTGAATAAATTGTATATTATGTGTTTGATTAAATGTTTGGAAGAGATGAATAAGTTAACGGTTTAAGTGCTGATAAAATGATCTGATAAGGCTTGTATGATTAGATGAGTTAGAAACCAAAGTAACTTGATGAAAGCTAATATTAAAATTCAATAAAATGTGTTAGGATGAATTCAAAAGGTAGAGAATTGGTTCGCCTTGAATTTTTACTTATATGGCCGAAACATTAATATAAATTATATTGTTTTATTTTGAATTAAAAATTTAGGTCAATCAAAGACTGGAAAGGCTATATAAAAGTGTCTATGATCAGACAAAAAATACAAAAAATAACATATAGACTATGTAATGGTGATTTTGTAAATAAATAAGAATAAACCTTTCCCCCCATTTCCTTTTATGGCCAATAGTTCCAATAGTACCAATAGGAAGAGAGGACTCAAAATTTCCTTCACTCCTCTTCTTCTTTGCTTTCTTTACAAAAACATTGGTGAGAAATTAAGTTAGTGATATGAGAAGTGAAGTTTTATATAGGGACTAACATGAGCAATGACTAGAATAAAAAAAATAATGGAGGATTAAAACTTTGAGAGCGAAACAAGCATTGTTGAAGGAGGAAGAAGGTTTAAGGAAAAAAATTAAAAAGAAACTCACAAATTAAGCTCAAAATTTATAGGTAAGTTGATGTTACATTATATTATCTTGTTTTCTTTGTATTGTTAATGAGAAGATGAAAACCCCCAATTTGCATGTCAAGAACTCATGTAAAACTTTTTAGGGAATAATTGTTTTTATGAACTTTGGGTCTATCTGCATGATAATGGCTAGAGTAATAACAAATCGAAGAGAAATATTGGATGGGAACAATAGGTTCTGGGCATGTGAGAAAGAAACCGAGAGAGATGAAAACTTAAATTGATATTGCGCTAATGGTGGTTAAAGCTAATATGAAAGTCTAGAATAGGGTATTAAAATAAAATTTTGTTAAGGAAAATAGTTACATGCAAGGAAGTTAAGAAACTTGCTAAGCTTTATGGAAATTCATTGTTATTCAATGTGTATGTATAAGAAAATTGTAAAGGAACAAGCCTTAAGCTAAATATAAATAATGTATTTGTTTTGTATGTGTAGAAAATTATAGATTATGGAATTATAAAGGAGGAGGATTTAACATATGAATGTGTGAGAAATCAAATAAATATTGTGGTTTGGTGGTGTGTGAAAATCAATGAGATAGAACAAATAAAACAATTAGAAGAATAGAAGATGGAATATTTGCTTACCAAGGGTTGAACATAGATAAGAGAAAAAAAATAATTAAATTGTGTGTGAATTGACTAATTGAACTTGTATGTTTTGTTAGTGTTGAAATAATTATGCTTGAGAATGACAGCTAAGACAAATCATAAATGAGATAGAATGGATTTAAATACTTAGTTAACATATGTTGTTTTTTGTAAGTTGATAAGAGAAATAAAAAATATGTAGAGTTAAATATATAATGAAAAATTTTAATGGTTATCGAAATGGATTTAAAAGAAATTGTCAAGTGTTGTGTTTTATGAAACATGTATAATTTTATGCTAAAATAACCAAAGTGAAAGTATGAAATTTCACAAGTTGAAATTTATAAGAACAATGAAGATTTTGGAATGTTTATAAACAATAAAAATCTTAATAGCCAATTTATTTGACCAACTTGACAGTAGCTTACCAAGATAAGAACATAGCTCGTCAAATAATATGTACGTGTTATAATTATTTAACTTCTTTATTGACCAATAAGAATATGTTGTATCATGTGTTTAACTAATGAAGATGGCTTACTTAGGTGGAAATTTTTCTTCTATAATCAAAAGACTTGTACGTGTTAACAAGTTTCTAGCAACCAGTTACTTTTATAGTGTTACCTAACTTTTCAAAGAAAGTGTATTTGAGTTGTATAAGAAAACTTGGACAGTTTAGAATATTTCCTTATGATTATAGACCAATTCCTTTTTAAAAGTTTT
>JAAWWB010002368.1:0-25002 GCA_018804465.1 Populus tomentosa
CTGGCACTAGACTCAGGAATATTATAAACAAATCATCATAGCATAGCCTAATAAACATTTAGCAATTTAAGACAAAACCAGCAATGCAGTCTGCCTTAGGCAGAACGTTTAAGGGGTGATAATATCTTTCCTTTTACGTAACCAATCTCGAGCCATAGAATCTCTGTTGACTAGTTAGGGTTCCTAGTGACCATAATACTAGGTGGCGACTCCTCAAACAAGACCTTTTCCCTTAAAAAGAACAAGATGACAAATATTTGTTCTTTTTTCATTAACTGATGATCATTTTTAAGGTTGCCGCGATGTCGGATGCGACAGAATGGCGACTCCACTAGGGACTTTAGGATTAAGCTTTGTCTTTTGTCTTATTATTGCTATTTTATTTTTTTTGTGTTTTTGTTTATTTTTTCTGCATTTATTGCTTTAGCATGCATCCTTGTTTATGTTGTCATGCATCATTTTGGGAGCACACACTTTACAACCTAGGATAAGTGGGGGAGTAACGGTACCCCAATGGCTTTAGCCTGGGTAAGACTCGTGAAACCATCCAACTCTCGCTTGATTGTTTACTTGGAAGTGGTTGATATGCCAAACTGATATTACTCGGGGCCTTTATCTTCACACTACTTGTAAGCCTCATATCGACCTTTCATGGACGATCACTAAGCATGCAAGAGACCCTTTGAAACTAGATAATGACCAAACCTTAGATGCACTCAATAATTAGGATTTTTCTATTAGGTTGTCACCATGTGAAGGGCAAGTCCGCATTTCATACGCATTTTTTCAATTGCTTCAGCATTTTTGCATAATTGCATGATTTGCATTTAGCAGGTTGAAATATAGGTTCCCCATTGAATCCTATCTATAACACTCGTTCGAGAAAAAGATAAATGAAAAACGAAGAAAGAGCCCAGTTGCAAGCCTAGCATCAAAAAGAGGTGGTCAATCTTAAGGAAGAAGTCGTAAGGCTTACTAGTCTACTCGAGCAGGCCTTGAGAGATAAATCCAGAAAAGCAACACTTATAGCTCAACCTAAAGATATGCATGTAACTCAATTCGATCCACGGAATCTGGGGGCAAATAGGGTGTCATCTGAATTTCACCAAGCTATGCATTTACAACCAGCATACCTCATGAGAATGTCGTTTACCATTGATTCTACTAAGAAAGAATCTCAAAAGGGCAAGATGGTGAAAGAAGAAGATTTGGAAAAATAGACTGCCTTAGAAAAGAGGATAAAGGCAGTTAAGGGAAACCATTTGTGTGACCTGATGGAAACTCTCAATATGTGTTTGGTACCTAACATAGTCATTCCTAAAAAGTTGACTACAACTCATCTCAAAGCATACTACAACAAAATGGCTGAGGTGGTTGATGATGAGAAACTGCTAATTCATTTCTTCCAAGACAGCTTAAGTGGAGCTGCCCTCACTTGGTATATGCGATTGGATAATACCAAGGTTAAAAAATGAAAGAATTTAGTTGATGGCTTCATGAGGCAATATAAGTTCAACATAGACATGGGCTCTAATCGGCTAAGCTTGCAAGCTATGGAGATGGACAACAAAGAGTCTATAAGGGAATACACTAGAAGATAGAGTGAGGTAGCTGCACAAGTTAATCCTTCCATGTTCGAAAAAGAGATGATTAGTTTATTTTCCAACACCTTTAAAGCTCCGTACTTTGAATACTTGGTTAGAAGCTCTCCACAACATTTTACTGACCTGGTTATTATAGCTGAAAGGATTGAACAAGCCATTGGGTTAGGTAAAATTATTGATCCGACTGAAAAGAATTATTTCACCAAAAAAGGAAAGGACACTTAAGGGGGTTGCCAAGGCACTTACCGTTCCTATAGTTAATTTCTTCGCACCGACTCCCAGATATCAACTATTTTGAAGATAAAGCTATGGTGATAGTAGGTCGAGAATGGTTTGCATGTGACTACAACAAAGTGTTGAAAAGATGCCCTTGTCGGGGAGAATGAATGATTGAAAGATTTCAAAAATTCCAATGAATGATCATTAAATGTTTAGCCCCTTTTGTGTTATCATGCCAGTATTAATGTTGGTATAAGTTCTTTGTTGTTAAACTTCTTTTCCAAAGTTTCAATGAAATAATAAGTTTCTCATTCAATCGTGTTTATGACCAAGCATTATTCATCTTCTTAAGAGAGTTTTCTTATAAGAACTCACGAATACACCTTTGAAGCCTCGCATGATCTCATAGACGCAATTCATCTCTTGTACCAAAATCCATTTCCCTATTGGAGTTTTGAAAAATTGATCTGGCATTTTGATTTCAAAAATAATTTGATGTTCATTCAAAAATTATATTTTTAACATTCTACTTGTAGAATGACAATTGAATCAAGCAACTCCATCAATGAGATGACTAAATTATAAACCGAAAAAAAGGAAAAAAAATGAATAAACACCCTTACCCCATGACTCTTGAATCGTGTGTTTTTAAATGTATGAATAATGGTATGTAGTGAACTCGTTACTCATGACTCATGAAATGCATCTTTGCAAAGACCAAACCATTATACTGGATGAGGTCAAAGTTTATTGATCTTAAGTGCTTGCGCTTGAAATGAGGAAAGGTCATCTTTGTTATTCCTTTCACGTTCTGAAATAAGTACATCTCTTGCGATCCCTTTTTGAGCCTGAATAATTTTTCTTTCATGAAAAAATCACAACTAGAATCACACCCCACACTAGGGGGCAAGAGAAAATTTCAATGAGAAAAGAGAAAAGGCCGTGAGAAAGCCAAAAAAGGCATAAAAGCTCAAGAAACTCAAATGCTAGGGGACAAACTCAAATCACTAGAAAAAGTGACTTCCAAGATAAAATAAGTATGTCCTAGTAAAGCAATAAAAAACAAAAGGCAGCAAATCAAAGAAAAGCGGCAAAAAAAAATATGAATGACTTCAAGAGTCAAACTGTTGATAGTAATCCTCGGTCTTTGAAACCCTGAAACACTCTTTGAGCCTTATGAATCATTTTCTTTCATAGCCAAAAACCACAGCCTACGTTACGTGCTTGTAAAAGTCCTTTCTAATCAAGCAAGCAAGAAACCTAGAACAATAAACAATGCTCTCAAAATGCAAAGAATACTTTTTCATAAAATTCATGACATCAAGAATAAACTACTCATTATTATTCATGCTGATAAAAATAAATGTTCAAAAAGAGACAAATTTTCTCATACAAAACCTCGAGCTTTTTCTCGAGCCCTTCACTTTGAAACAAAAGTTCATCCCATGACATATTTTCACCAAAGACCTCATTGCCAAACACAAGAGCAAATAATCTCTTTTCCAAAAAAGAAAATAACCGAGTTACGAGATTTCAAAAGCAAATTATTTTTAGATTCACATCGAAATAATTTTTGTTTTCAAAATACAAGATCAAGATTTCAAGATTCATTCTAAACCTATATTCCTTCACCAAACTGAAAAGGAGAGAAATGAGAGAATGGCCTTTTAAAACCATTATTCATCTAAGTCAGTGACATAGCACACTTGGGGGCAATGACCAGTACAAGGAAGCAACATTGTATTTAAGAAAAATCTATCTCTTCTAGAAAAAAAGAGGAACATTTCCCACAATAAGACAAGGGGGCATTGTGGTTTATGAAAGATAGTTTGATCCTTTCAGCAAATGACACCAAATGTTTTTAGCAGTGAGATGAGGAGTAATGAATGATCCTTTTAAATTATATGACGAGATAGAAAATCTCTAGCAAGCAAGTGGGTCACGATGGGCCAAAGGCTGAGTTGTGCAAACAAATCTGGAAAAATAGACTTACATCGGCCAACTCGAGTGGGCTAGAAGCCAAATGACAAAGATGACCTAAATCAGAGGTAGTAAGTCCTCATCAGTCAAGCAACAAGGAGACTAAGAAGAAATGGGGGCCTATATTTCAAATCAGGTAAAGATGCATGCATATAATCTAAACTTTGAGACATTGGACAATGAGTTTTGCAAATTTCATTAGAGAAAAATCCAATAGAATCCATCAAGTGGAAGGCCAACTTGAAATGGCCAAGATTGAATTGACTTTTGAAAATTTTTCACTTTTAAGAATTTTTCATCCTGGGCAGGCCGCCTATGAGAATTAGGCCACCTAAAAAATCTCTGTGTTTTTCCACCTCTTTTAAATGCGCCTTTGAGCCTTTGATCATCATTTTTAGGGCGCTTTCAAGCCCTTATCTCCTTCAAAAGAGCATTTGAGCCCTCGTTTCCTCTTCGGGCGCCTTTGAGCCCTCGTTTTCCTCTTCGAGTGCCTTTGAGCCCTCGCTTCTCTTCGAGCGCCTTTGAGCCCTCGCTTCTCTTCAAGCGCCTTTGAGCCCTCGCTGCTCTTCGAGCGCCTTTAAGCCCTCGCTTTCCTCTTGGAATGCCTTTGAGCCCTCGCTTTTCTCTTTGAGCGCCTTTGAGCCCTCGCTTCCTCTTCAAGTGCCTTTGAGCCCTCGCTTTTCTCTTCGAGCGCCATTGAGCCCTCGCTTCTCTTCGAGCGCCTTTGAGCCCTCGCTTCCTCTTCAAGCGCCTTTGAGCACTCGCTTCCTCTTTGAGGGCATTTGAGCCCTCACTTTCCTCTTCGAGCGCCTTTGAGCCCTCACTTTTCTTTTGAGTGCGCCTTTAAGCCCTCGCTTTCCTCTTCGAGCACCTTTGAGCACTCGTTTTCCTCTTCGAGTGCCTTTGAGCACTCGCTTTCTTCTCTTTGAGTGCCTTTGAGCACTCGCTTTCTTCTCTTCGAGCTCCTTTAAGCCCTCTTCGAGTGCCTTTGAGCACTCACTTCCCTCTTCGAGCGCCTTTGAGCCCTCACATTCTTTTAAGTGCACCTTTGAGCCCTCATATTCTTTTGAGTGTGCCTTCGAGCCCTCATTTTCCTTTTTTTTTACTTGGGTAGGTCACCCACTACAATGAGACCACTTAAAAAAAATACAAAACAAAAAAAAAGTGGGGTCGTCTTCCAAATGACTTGTTTCTTGATTTCTATGGGGTCGTCTTCCAAATGACTTGTTTCTTGATTTCTATATCTCTGTGTAAAGGTTGTGTGTCAATCTACTATTTTCAAAGTTTTCAAGACTAAAAAAAAACAAGAAGCAAAGGTTCTTTCTGTATCTACTTTTCTTTATAAATTTACTACACAAAGCTAAAGGAAAATGAAATTTTCCAATATCTTTACATATTAAATATTATAAAGAGGGGACAACTATCATAACCCAATTTTTGACCATTTTATTTTAATAATTATTATTATTTTATTTACTAAAAAGGATTTAAAAAATGATGATAAAAAAAATAATAATGATGAAAAATAAGTAAAATAAAATAAATGAAGAATAAATTAAAATTTGATTTAAGGGCAACATGATTGGAAGTTTTGGGGTTTAATTAAACCTTGGAATTAATTGAAATAATACAATCAAGGGTTTAATTGGAGAATTGATAAGTTTTGAGACTTAATTGAGCTTGGAATTAATTTGATTAATCCAATCAAGGGTTTAATTGGAGAATTGATAAGTTTTGAGACTTCATTGAGCTTGGAATTAATTTGATTAATCCAATCAAGGGTTTAATTGGAGAATTGATAAGTTTTGGGACTTAATTAAGCTTGGAATTAATTTAATTAATCAAGTCAAGGGCTTAATTAGAGAATTGATAAGTTTTAGACTTAATTGGACTTTGGATTTAATTAAATTAATGAAATCAGGGACTTAATTGAAAAATTATCAAAGTTTGGAGTTTAATTGGGGTCCAAATTGCAAAAATTAAAATCCAAGGACTAACTTATAAAAGGCTCTGAAATGCAGGGGTCCAATTACAATTTAACTAGGGGCTTAATTACAAAACTTTCCAAACTTCAAGGGCCAAAATGCATATAGCTGTGAATACCAAAACAACACCGTTTCCCTTCACTCTTCATCTTCCTCACCCGATCGAAACGGACGCCCACCACCGCACAACCATTACTTCTACAATTATCACACTTTACGGCATTGTTTTCTCTGGCTATAAAAGCCATGGAACGACTGAGCACCGAGGGGGGAAAAAGCCACGAATGGCAGAAAACAAAGACAAAAGCTAAAACCCGGCCATAAAAAACCCAGGAGGCTAGGGCGGAAAAAAAAGACCTGAGGGAAAGACAGAACCGAGGGGCTAGAGGGAGAGACAAAAACAGAGCCACGAACGGCAGAAAAGAGGGAATCACAGAGCTAAGAGGGAGAGACAAAAACGGTGAGGCGCGTTGGCCAGCCAACACAGGAGTGCCAACCTCGTCTCCGGTTGCGCCACCCCTTTCCCCTCTGGACAGACATAATACACAGACGAGAAGAGAGCCACAAACAGACTTTCGTTCCTATGTTTCTTTCCAAAGAAACAGAGGAAGCTAAAGAAAAAGAGTCACGAGCAGAGGACGAAGAAAAGAGGTAGGAAACGCAGGATACCGAGAGAAAATAGTGAGTATAAAAGGCAGGAGGAGACAAGCAGAAGGGAAGAAGCTAAGCAGAGGAAAGCCACCATGATCAGAGCCATTGTAGCTGCTACCTTTGGTGTATCCAATGACCAGGTTGGGCCGGCTAGGTCCAGCCGAGTCCAGCCCCCATGGGCTGAGCTGGGTCCAACCCAAAAAAATAAAAATAAAAATAGAAAAAATAAAAAATATGTATGCATGAATAAAAATAATGTAAATTTATTGGTTTATTCACTGACACCAGAGTCAGGAATAAAAATACCGGTTTAAATTTATATTATTTTTATTCATTGTATTTTTATTTTATTTATCTAGAAAAATAAAAAAATTTATGCATGCATAAAAATAAATTTATTTTTATTTATTCATTCACTAGCGTTAGAGTAGGGAATAAAAATATTGATCTAATTTTTTTTCGTAGCTATGAATTTTTACCAACGCCAGAGTTGGAATTATTCGAGCTCGAATATTCACTGGCGCTAAACTCAGGAATATTATAAAAAAATCATCATAGCATAAACTAATAAACATTTAGCAATTTAAGACAAAACCAGCAATGCAGTCTGCCTTAGGCAGAACGTTTAAGGGGTGATAATATCTTTCCTTTTATGTAACCAATCCCGAGCCATAGAATCTTTGTTGACCAGTTAGGGTTTCTAGTGACGATAATACTAGGTGGCGACTCCTCAAACAAGATCTTTTCCCCTAAAAAAAATAAGATGACAGATATTTGTTCTTTTTCCATTAATCGAGGATCATTTTTAGGGTCGCCGCGATGTCGGATGCGACAATGAGCATGAGTATTGTCATATGAGTTTAGGTGTTATTGAACTTGAGTTGAATGTTTTGAGCATGATTATTAAAAGTGCTAATAGACATAATGATTTATTTTCCTAAAAAAAATCATAAGCATAAGTCTTCTTGACGACTAATAACTCTTATAATGATAATAAATGTTGCAGGTCTATATCACGAAGTGGGCCAACGCTGATTGTGTCATTTCACTATTTATAATTATGTTAGGTACTTATTTGTATGTATTATGAATACTTAAAATTGTATTAATAGCTTCATCTTGAAATGTACTAAATGGTATGGTTGTATTTCTAGCATTTGGTTATTGCATCTCTTTTATTATGTGTGTGTGTGTGTATCAATCACACGTATGTTTTAAGTAATAAAAAATGAAAAGAATATAAGATGAATTGTGAGAAGTGATGTGAAATAATCAAATAAAGGAACAATTGAATTGGTGGGTGGCTGAAGGCTACTACATGCATGTAACAGAGTTATTTGATATTTTGTTGCCTATGAGGATAAGAAAAGAACTTAGGAAATGTATAAGTAGGGGAAATTCTGCTGTAAATTTGGTAAACTAATGAATCAATAATGGAATGTATTGTTAAACAGATTGTATAAAAACACATTTGCCTCATTATACTCAGATATGATGATTAGAAATATGAAAGTTACATGGAAATTTCAGGTCATTACAGAAACCTTAAGATTAAAATCATGAATAAAATGTTATTGAGGCAAAAAAAACCTAGATTATTGGCTAATAGGGTCATACGTTAAAGCCGAGGGTCTGGTTTTGCAGTGTTGTAGAGTTGATAAAAGGGGTATATTGGCTAGCTTGGCTGGTTGGGGAATGGGTTTTGGCTTCTTCTAGCAGTGCCTTCAGGGCTACAAAAAAGCTTTCATTTTTTCTAGGTAGGAGTGCAACATACAGGTTGTGAAAGGGTACTTTTAATGTCTTGTTTGAGGATGAGGAAAAAGATTTGTATTAGACACATGACAAGTTGTCTGGCCCCCTTGTTATTTTTTTATTTATTTGACTTATTAAAATAATGTCATTTTGAACCAAAACCAAATGTTTTGGCCAAAACTCACTGTTTCATTTAAATGAAACGACATTGTTTTGATAACCTTTAGTCAATTAGGGTTTTAAAATTTAGATTTGATCAAAAGTCATATTAGTCCCCAATCTCTTGACTTCTTTTAATTTCACTTGTAATTTCCTTATTTTGATAACTTTTTATTTCATGTAATTTCACCCCTGTTAAACTCATACACTAACCCCGAAGTTCAACACCTTTTTTATTTTGGTCCTTGATTTCTGATTTATGCAAATTGATCCGCAATTGACAATTTAACTTTTAAGTTTCTTTAATTTGACCCTTTGGTTTCAATCCCTAAAGTTTTGTATGTTTTACAAGTTGATCCTTGATTCTGAATTTCATCAATCTAACCTTTAATTGACCTTCAAAAATTTTGCTTTTCTTATAATTTCATCCCTAATTTCACCCAATTAAGTTTGGAAAAATTAAATCTAGCCCTCAAATTCTGATCTTCTTAATTAAACCCAAATTAAGCTTCCAAAGTTAAGTTTTTCATCAATTAAATCCCTGATAAAATTAATATAACCTATTTTTCACCAAACTTAATTAATTATTTAATTGGACCTATGATTAAATCAAATTAGCCTACTAAGAGTCTAATTAAGTCCTCATACTTAATATTTATATAGATTTGTCCAATAATCCTTTAGTTTGACCTTGAATTTGCATTGTTTTTTAGTCTTAGGTATAATGGAGTATAATTGGGATTCTAATTTTGTCGAAAACCCTAGCATGGTTCCTCAATGCATTTGGAACCCCTCTCAAATTGCTTTTGCCAAGTTGATAGCTTTTTTTGTTTTTTTTTGTTTTTTATTTTTGTTACTTTTCATTTCAAAAGAAAATGGTAATTTTGGTGAAACCCAAAATTGGGTTATGATAGTTTCCCCTTCTTTACATTGCTTATGAAAAAAAGTATTGTGAGAGACTTTAGATAGTAAGCTTGTACATGAGAAAATATGATAGGTTATGGATTTACCAGATCAAAAAATAGTTAATCCTTCCAAAAATATTAGAATTGAGAGCTTGAAAGCGCACTCATAAACGAAAAGATAGGCCAAAAAGCTCACAATTTGAAAGGTGGGGTCTAGAAAGCACATTCAAAAGAAATGATAGAGCTAGAAAGCGCCCTCAAAAGAAAAATAATATGGCTAGAATGTGCACTATTTGAAATGTGATGGCTAGAAAGCACACTCAAAAAGAACGAGATAGAGTTTGAAAGTGCACTATTTGAAATGTGATGGCTAGAAAGCACACTCAAAAAGAACGAGATAGAGTTTGAAAGTGCACTATTTGATGGCTAGAAAGCACACTCAAAAGGAACGAGATAGAGTTTAAAAGTGCACTATCCGATGGATGAGAGCTAGACAACACACTCAAAGGAAAGAGATGGTGCTTGAAAGTGCACTATATAAATGATAAGAACTAGAAAGCAAACTAAAAAACAAAGAGATAGATCCTAAAAATGTGTTATCTAAATTATGAGGGCTAGAAAACACACTTGAAATGAAAGAGATATGGCCTGAAAGCATACTATTTAAATGTTGAGGGCTAGAAAGCACATTCATAGGAAAAAAAATAGGGCTAGAAAGCACACTCAAAATGAAAGAGATAGGGCTTGAAAGCACTTTATCTAAATTATAAGGGCTAGAAAACACACTCGAAAGAAAAGAGATAGAGCCTGAAAGCGCATTATCTAATGGACAAAGGTTAAAAAGCACACTAAAAAAGAAAGAGATAGAGTTTGAAAGTGCACTATCTGAATGATGAGGGCCTGAAAATACACTTGAACAGTGTCAAAGATGTTATCTTTAAAACCTTATTATTTCTAAAGAGCAGAAGCCTTTTTATACTTGAAATCTTATTTGGTTCCTTTTGCTTGAGAAGTTCGAGGTTGTCAAGGACTTTTTTTTTATGGATTTTTTGCAAAGGTCAGAATGTAATGCATTGTGATCAATGTGCATATGTTTTTCTTACCTAAGAAATATAGGTCCCTTTTCTTTATGGACTCTGTCATTTGAATCTTTGATCCTCGTGGCAAGCTTTTATGGCTCTTTCACTTTTGCTTACTTAACTAGTAAACTCAACCTTTGGGAAAGAGATGTTTGTTTTAACAAGCTTAAATGATGTCGATATACCCTGTTATTTGGAGACCCTTATCTAAAAGATATATGACATGTTCCATGATGGCTTTCCTCAAAAGTTATTCTTTGCTTCCCATTCTTTATTTTTCTAAAAAAGAAATCATAGAGCCAGCCCTGTTATATTTCTTGAGTTGTGTTATGATGTCACTGTCATATAAATTAATTACCTTAGCTTAAATAAACAAGATTACTAGTATAGAGTAAGGAAGGGGTCGATCTCACGAGAAAGATCTAGTTCAGGTCTTTATACTAGATGATTCAAAGTTGGGGGGTTTTGAGGCTATCTAGGTTATGCTATAGTAAGCAGAATAAAATAATCAAGCTAAATTAAATACATCCAAAACTTATCAAGAGAAAGACCTTGGTTTCAAGTAAACGTTCACCTACAGAAATCAAAACTGATCATTGAAATGATATGTCAATTTATATTCTGAATATCTAGCTTTCTTTAACATTAGTCAGTTAACCAAGCTACAGTATAACTAACTCTAACCATTAAACATCCATAGTGTCTATATTAATAATTTAATTCAATGACATCTTTAAGAACTAGATAGATTGATAAATCTAGACAGCATAACTGTCTGCAATCTATATTTGATTTAATTGAATTTTTTTTTTCTAAGATTAAAAACATAAATTCGACATAATTATTAAACCTAGTCACTTCACAAGTTCGGTTTTGATAACAAACATAGTAGTAGATTGGTTTAGAATAATAATTTAGAGTATGCTCTAACAATCAAACTAAACAATCATAAAGAATAAGCATAGAAAAACATTCATATTCATCATATAAACTAAAAAGAAAAAAAAAACAATAGATCTCATAGTTTTTAAAATCTTAAGGTTTATAAATCCTTTCAACCAAGAAAAATAACTTAGTCTTGCATGTCTATTGAAAAACTAATGAATAGAACAGATAAGAACATAATTTCGGGTATAGGAGAAAATGGTGGAGTTTTCTTCTTTTTTTCTGGCCACCCCTCTCTTTTTCTTTTTATTTGATAGGAAACCATGATCCCCACATCCCTCTAATTTGTTTAAATCCTCGCAAAAAAAAAATTCCAAAGTAGACAATCTAAATTTAAGTTTGACTTATTTTTTCACAAAACTTGTCTGCTGGTAGAATTTATAAGTTGTCTTAAAAAATCGTATCTTTTTTATATAAGCTCTTTTTCAGTTGAAAATTGGTAGGTTCATAGGTCTTTGGGTCAAGAATCCAACACAATTGAGTTTGCATTAAATGGACTTCTCTAATTCAAGACATTCAAGTTGAAATAGCTAAAGGTCAAAATTGGCAGAATACAAGACTTGTCTTTGAAGGCTGCGATTTCCATCCCCTTTCTTTTTTATTTTTCATACAATATATGTATAGAAAGATATGAATGTTATGTTTCTAATGTCATTGAATCACTTCATTTTGACCTTTACAACTCAAGTTTTGCATAAAACAACGATTAAAGGTCAAATATGCTAATATTCAACACATAGAACAAAGATTATCAAGACATTTTATATATAAAATATTAATAAAATACTAGGTAAATATAGGTAAAACTATCAAATGATATGGTTGTATCATGTTGCCCCTAGCCTCATCATGCCCCAAATATTTTATCTAGTTTTATTTGTATTGAGTTTTCACAAGGATGATATCATGTGGAAGAGAATTTGGTTATTTACAAGGGATTGCCTTCATATGAAAAAAATTTTAATTTCAAAGCCATTTCCAAATGCAAAAATTATTTTGGTGTCAGTTTAAAGCAAATTTATTCTAAAAATAATTCAAGCGATTTCATGAGAGTTGAAATTTTTTGTCTATTGGTGAAAATGTGAAGTGTCTTTTTGTTTCTCGTTTTATTGGTCAAAGAGGTTCAAGTTTTGACTTGAGAGTTTTAGAGAAAAAAACAAGTTTTTAAACTGTTCATTTTATTTATATGAATAATAAAGCATAATCAAAGTTTGTTGAAAAACTCATTTAGCATAGAAAAGCATTATTTACCAATCTACATATGTGTCACTATGATTGGAAAGGGTTTTATTTGGCATGTAACACTTTGGCTTTTGGTTATAAAAGAAAAGGGTAATAAATGTTTAAAGGATCTCATGACTAAGAATTACTAGTGCTGGTTCCAAACCTTTTGGTCAAGGGATTCCTAGACCTCCGGATTTACTTTACAAAATAGCTTGTCGTGCCCCCAATGTCGGATTTAGACTTCTTGTCTTAGTTTTCCTGTTTTAGTTTTGAGCATTGTCACTATATACCCTATTTTGCAAGACATGCTTAAACTTTTGAATTCTTGGTATATTCGGGCAGTCGGATTTCTTTTCTTATCCTCATACTTGCTTTTAATCTTAGTTAGGGTTCATTCTCAGAAAATTTACTAAGCTTAATGGGATCACTAAAGATATTTTTAAGTATCGTGAGAAAATTATCAAAGATGGTCACATTTACCATATCTTCAAAATGATCTCTCGTAATAACGATTTTTCAGAATATATTATTAGAAGCAATACTTGAGGGGAAAAAAACCCCTTTGTAGCCAGGAGGTGAGGACCCGACCCTAAAGTCATCATTTACAGACAAAATGCTAACTTCTTTCAGAGTTCAGAGACCAAATAATGACTCAACCTCTGTATCTGTTTTTTATTCCGTAATGAACACGGTGCTAAAGCATGTGAAAGTTATAAACATTATAGTCATACTCCTCTGGCCAAGCAAACAAAATTACAATATCTTTGCATCAGCCATCATATATAGTTTATCTGCTCCAGCATTACAAGTTTAAGACACAAGAATTATAATGCTTATGTCTCCGTCGCATAATTATGAACCTTTTACTTTTGCTTGATAGAACCAAAAAGATCCTCGTATGTACGCTTAGGAGCGTCAGCACGGGAGACTATTTCCACGACTTTGTAAGATGATTCCGGAAGACCTAGTGCCTCAACAGCAACTTCCGCAACCAGATCCCTTGATATGGTACCGTCATAAAGAGTATCCTACAAAGAGAGGGGAGGGTATAAATTTGCTCACGGCAAGAGAGAGCATGAATCACTTCAGAAAGGCTTTAAACAAATGTATTTACCTCTGGCTCCATTACAAGATTCCCTGAGGGTGGTTCATTTCTCAAACCACCTGGTCTAACTATAGTGTAGTTTATGCCAGACTTCCTGATGTAATTCTCTGCCTGAAGCTTCGCCACTAGGGTCAGCCCAAAAATATTGAGAAAAATGTAAGCTGGATTAAGTATCTGTCCCATTGCAGCTCCATTGACTAAAATTGAGCTTATTAGAATGAATCTTTTCACACCAAGTTTACGGCAAGCTTCGACAAGGTTCACAGTGCCAAGATTATCAACCTGCAACAACGTACTCTTCATAAGATTGACAAACAATGACATGGGAAAACTGCAACACTAAACTATTACATATTGACAGCACATGCAGAGCTCCAATTTCCAGATTACATGTTAACATAATTGATGTTTCCTTTCAATGTCACAACCAGGATAATGACTTACATTCAAAAATCCGCACCCAGATATTTCCACCTAAAATCACATAAAGATGCACTTAACAGAGAACTGATCCAAGAACTTAGATTGCGAATAAGTTCATGATAGAAATCTGTTTTAAGCAGGAAAATTTGCAATCCTACATCTTCTCAAAACATCTGGAATATAGACTTAACCATCCCAACAGATGACCTAATGACTTGAGGATTAAAGTGATTGATAATTGTACTTGAAAGAAATGCTTCACATAAGCAAGCCCATATTTGCTTTTTTTCTATAGGTGATAAAGATGAATCAAACATGACACCTTTCTATATTTTTAACGATAAATAACAATGGCAAACAGCCTTCATTTGAATAATTAATCAATAATCAGCTGAAGCACAGAAAGCATTATTAGCTTTTGACTTGTTTTTTTATTAAGGCCAGAACAGAATAATTAAAAATCTAGAACCAACTGATCACCTTCCATGGAGCAAACAAGTTCCAGCTAGGCCGAAACCCAGTGGCGCATATTACAGCCTCGGAATCATCCCCTATGGCCTGTACTAGCTTGTCAGACCCCTCAGTTACATCGGCTGTCACCTAGAATAAGAAAGCAAAAAAATATATATATAAAATGAACCCAATTCAAATTTGAGTGTGCGCAAACTGTCAAGTGTTTTAAGGCAGGAGCACAGACAATTTGAAGAGATGGGTTGTGTTCAGAAAGAGTAGTTTTGGCCTTGTCTAAATCCCTAACACCAGCCTTGACCTCAAAACCCTTGGCTAGAAGCTGTTCAACAATCCTTTTCCCAGTACTTCCAGTGGCTCCAGCCACAAATATTTTGTTCTTCTTCTGATTCACATTCTCTTTAGCTTCTTCCGTAATTTCATTTCCACTTTCCATCTAATAATAATTAAAAAAAAAATTGTGATAAAAGCAGGGAATACCAAAAAAAACCATGTAGTCCATCAAGAAACATTATAAGAAACTAAATTGTCTAAGCAATGTTTTAGTGTTTACCTTGATGGATTTGAGGGATTGAGACTTGGGAGGTTTGGGGGATGTGGTAGAGAAGAGAAGAGGGCAACGGTGGTGATGGTGATGGAGGCGTAGGGCAGAGAGAAGACAAGTTTTTATGATCAAAGCAGTGGCCATTAGAGCACGAAAAAACAGATGGATTATCCTTGGCTTGCTTCTTGAAATTGAAATTACCTTTAAACCATCCCAAGAACTAATTTAATTCCTTTGTTTTTTTTTTCACTTACCTTTTTACCTCTTCTGCCTATCCTCCCATTAATGCTTTGACTTGTGAAAAAATAAAGACATTTTGTACTTTTCATTTTCATTTGATTTTGATTTTTTTTTAATAGTAACACTGTTGAAAAAATGTTTTGCCGACATGATCACTAATAGCTTTTTTATAACAAAATTGATATTCATCACCACATCTTCAACAAGTATAAAAGCCTTATTTCTCTTTTTCTTCACCAACACTCTTTATCATAGATAGATGACATGCTTTGCAATTAAATTTCTTTTTATCATAGATATTCAGTTGCTAATTTGGTGATTGAATAAACTTTCAGCTCTAAAAATGATTCAATGAATGTTTTTAAATGATGGTATATTGCACATTCAACTAAAATAATTATTTGTTTAAAAAAACATTTTATAACTATTAAAACAAGTTAACAAAAAATATTAAAATAATATTCATATTTTTGTGATCAAAAGCTTAAAAAAAATGAAAAAAGTGGTAAAATTATGTTTAAAATACATTTAAAATTTTTAATAATAAAACACCAAATTTTCATGAAGAATTTATTATTATTGTTATTGTTATTATATAAGATATATAATAATTGGAAAAAATACTATTAAAATTCATAAAAAGATTTATAGATAGTACTTAAAAAATGTCACCGAAGAGTAAGTGAAAAAACAAGGAGGAAGTGGAGGGGGGAAAAAAAAAAGGCCAAACCCAGAGCTTAGCCTGCCCATAGCAAGCCAAGAGCGTGCGGGTCTGGAGGCCTGGTCATGCACTCAACAGCGCTCGCACGCGCCTCTGCCACGACACAGAATTGACACTGAATTGTTATAAATCTGACTTAAAAAAATACATTAAGGTTCTTGTACAAAAAATATATTCAAGAATCTGCCAATTCTTTTAGGTTTTTAGAGTAATTCTAGTTTTATACCAGGGAAGGGTCAAGTCCAGTTACTCAGGTTCCACGCTGCATTATTGGTACTGTACCTCTGGTGTGTATTGTATACAATATATCTAAACAAAATTGGGTATGGAGCAAATGTAGAGCACCTGTTTTTGAGTGGAAGATTTGTCCACGTTTGGACAATCTGGATGTGAGGAACCACATCCAATGCAAGTATGCAACAACTTCGCAAGGGATCCGAAGGCTTCTGAGGAACTCTTTTGGAAACCAGAAATTCCTGTATGAATCTGAAGACAGAATTAATTTAAACCCTTCTACAAGGACAGGTGAAACCATCCATGCATTCCATTTACATCAGTTAAAAAGGAAAGTGACAGTACTAGAACAGAGACCTTCGCAGACGTTCATTTATCTGCTGCACAACTCAAAATTCAAAACTGAATGAAATTACATGCCTCTTACTTTCTAAAAGTTCAATAAACGCAAAGAAAAATGAAATTTCATTTGAGAGAAAAGATCCATAAACCTTAGGCTGTAGTTCAACTCAAAATTGACAGGAAGATGATTATTACGCAGCAACTTGAATTAGAAGATGGGGACTCATTGACTAGTGAATTAAGCATATCCCGACTAAGCAAGAATGATCACTACAAGAAATCCAGACAAGCTGGATGCCCGGGGCTTGAATGCATGAAAAGAAATGCAGAAAGGTCAGGTGCTCAAGGCTTGAATGCAGAAAAGGCCACGACCGAGTTGTGTCCACCAAATCCAAATGAATTTGAAATAGCTGTAGACAGACATGGTTAAGGCCAGCAATTTCAAACTCTGGATTAAAGCAATTGAAAAATCAAAATTCCACAATGAAAGGTTTCGCAATCTTACCAACATTCACTGCATGTTGTTGCTTTTTGTTGGCAACAGTATCAAACTCAACTGAGGGCTCTGGATTCTGCAGTCAGAAAAGAATACACCAAGGGGGTAGTCATTAAACAATCTAGTTGAATTAACAAGCAAACACCTAAAGAACGACAAAGTTATGCACTTATAACTTGGAAATGATCTGACACATACAAATTGGTTAATACTAGGATGCAGCCATCCTGTTGTTATGGCCTTCACAGTTGCAATAGCTTCCAAACCTCCAGAAGCACCAAGGCAATGTCCAATCATAGACTGAAACAAAATGAACAAGCATGTAACATCAACGACCCATTGGAAGAGAACATCATCATAGCCTTCACTATTCAAAACTTGTCAACAAGAGGGAGGGAGATTACCTTGGTTGCATTGATTTTGATCTCTGAAGTGTTCTTAAATACCTTCTTTATAGCATTTATCTCAGCAAGGTCACCAGCAAGAGTGGAAGTTGCATGTGCATTTATGTAGTTAACCTGAAAAATTAATGCACTAGATTAATCTGCCAGCGATACCACCATCACCAACAGCAGCAACGACTGCATTCTTTTTCTTTTTCTTAAGAAAATTATAATGGCATTAAGCAACCACATTTAAGGACTAAACCAATATATGCTTTCCAGCTATTCAGGACCCCATGAAAACATATTGATGAAAAGATATTGAAATTGAATTCTTCTGTCCTAATTTATGCATTTAGAACAAAACAGATTTGCTGTGAAATGAATTTACTAAAAGAAACATTTTGCATAATTTTAATGTAATTTGCCAATTCATTTGCAAACTGATCACGCTTTAAATCATTCAAGTACGTATTCCACAATCTCCTTTACTTGTATCTCTAATTCAATAGAGTAACATTGAAAATTCAACAACAGATTTTTACTATACATTCATAAATTGGAGTACAGAAGAAGGGAAAGATTCCACCACTGAGTGCATGAACTTGTTGAGATTCATCAACAACTACTATATCTCTAGCTATTCTCTGTGTCTCAGCTATCAAACCACATCCAATTAAGTCCTTATTTAGAGGGGATAACCACGCTTTTATCCATAAACTTTTTCATCATTTTCATTGAAGTCTTTACACATCAATTCTTGAGCGTTTTAAACTATAAAAAACATTTACAATTACACATATTGTTCCACAAACACCCTCATGAAGAGCTTTCAAATCATCGTCATTCCATTGATCAAAAGGGTATTTGTGGAAGAAAGTGCTAAATTAGAAAACTTCATATAATTTAGATATGCAAATAGGAAAAACTAGAATCGACAGGTTTAGAATACAAATCTTAAAAAAGTTAAGGAACCAAGGAGGCTATATCCCTTAATCAGATGTATTTTATTTCCCATTCCTGCTAATGTGAGAGCCGACTTTGCGATGGTAACTTCAGAAACCAAACACCACATCATCCACTCATAATTTTAGAAATATAATACTAAAAACTTCCCTTCTCTCCTCTGAACTCATAACTTTCCTCCATTTCTATCTGCTGAAACTCCTAATTTCCCAAGCATAAAAATCCAAACAGATACAGGAAAACAACCCAACTCTAAAGTTCTTCTCTTCACCATCATTTCCCCTTCTCCCACCAGCACTTTAGAATCTTTGTAAACATCCAAACACCAAAAAGGCAAATTATACTCCATAGTATAAATTCAAATATAAATACATCCTACAAATGGCTCCACTCACATAGCCATACCCTAGCATCACAACCAAACAGATTTGTTTTAGAACATGCTTAATCCCCATTGTACATGTATCAATGAGAGCTAAATAAAATCACAAATGATCAACATGAGAAATACAGAACCCAAAACAACAACTCTACAGGCACGTGAATAACAATATCCTATCCAACAATGGGGTTTCTACATTTTGAAATGAAAACTCATGGTGAAAGCTTTTAAAAATTTGTTAACCATGAAAGAGTGTGCATGAGAACCTACTTAGGATAATAAGACATTCTCTTATGGGAGATAAAAAGAGAAAGGGGCAGGGTCTCAATACAGATGCACTCAGAAAAGTAGAGAAACAGAAATTTGGATTTTAAGTTAATTTTAAACAATCCACATCTTGAGAGAGGAGAGAGATCTATATCCCTGCAGAGTAAGTAACCAACAGGAATCATCTGATGTTCTTTTTTCTGTTTTCTTTTTCTTTTTTTCTCTGTTCTTTTTTGTCCCTTTTTTGTTCTAATTTAAAGTGGTTAAAAAGGCATTTGGTATTGAAGGTAGTTTACTTGGATTTTTGCCTACAGAACAAAGGTGAGAGCAGCTCCAACAACCCCAACAGAGAAGTTTTGAGTTTAACTCTCCACCCATACCAGCAACCTGCCAACACCTCAGGACCAAAAGTGTCCCTCCTAATTTGCTGGTGAACATGGTATGGTAGGAGTACACGTGATCAACAACTAGTTGGCTATGCTGAGAGCTCTGGACTTTTGTATAACTTCTAGTTAATGTAGGAGCTCCTATACTCTGGTATTAAAATTGTTGATATTAAAAGCATGCAACTTAGCACCTTCTATTTACTCTAATGTGCATTGATCCTCATCACATACATAATGAAAGTTAAAGGAAACAGACTTTTGGAGATAGCACACCCAATAATTAAATGCATACCAAAGGAAACAACTCCACCAGATAGCTTAAAAAGACCACAGTGCTAAAATATAAAACAATTTTGATATATTCCACCACATTAGTACTGGCATAAAAACAAAAAAAACAAAACGCGAGACCACACACACACACACACAAAATGAGGATAATCATCAGAAAATAGAGATACCTCCTCAGGAGACACGCCGGCATCTTCAAGACTTCTCTCAATGCATGAAGACACCCCAAGACCATCAGCTCTTGGATCAGTCATGTGATAAGCATCACAGTTAACAGCACCTCCCAGGTACTCAGCAATGATTGGTGCACCTCGTTTCATTGCATGTTCCAAGCTCTCCATTACCTGCCAGAAAAAACCATACAACTCCTTTCAAATAACTTCCAAAATCAACTTCATAGTGCTATCTTATTAAATTATGAAAATTCATGTAGAACTTCATTCCATCATTTATGATGTGCAGGCACAATATTAAAAAAGGGTATATTTGACTGGAAAAGAAAATTAAAAAAAACAGATGAAGAAGCTTAAAATCTAACAGATAATCCATCCTTAGCACGGAAAAAGACATGAGCTCACCAACACTCCTGCACCTTCACCCATAACAAAACCATCTCGATCTCTGTCCCACGGCCTAGATGCAGTTTTTGGATCATCATTTCGTTGTGATAAGGCCCTGCATGCAACAAAACCTCCCAAACCAATAGGAATAATAGCAGCTTCTGTTCCACCAGCAATCATCATATCTGCCTCACCTCGGCGAATGTGATTGGCAGCAGCATAGAAGCAATAATTAGAAGTAGCACAAGCAGTTGAAATCGAGTAATTTGGACCCATGAAACCAAGTTCAATTCCAAGCAAGGCAGAGCCCATGTTTGTTATAGCATAAGGAATAAAAAATGGGGTAATTTTTCTGTGTCCTTTCTCAATTAAAGATTGAACACCATCAGAAAAGACTTGAAGACCACCCATCCCTGTTCCAACAAGCACACCAGCTTTCTCCTTATCAATCTGCAAACATACATTACAACAATCAGAAGCAAAGTACATATACCAAATCCAACGAACAAATAATCAAACAACAAGCCAAACCCACGTACCATTCAATTCAAAATAAACTTAAAAGCATAATTTAAACTTTCAAGAATAATATCTTCACAGTTTTCGTAGAGACACTCAGTTTATTATATAAAAAAAAAATACTTAAATTTGCCAATTAAAACAATCATCAGATAAAAAAATACCAAACCTCCCACGAAGCAAAACAACGAAATAAAGAAATCCCAGAAATAAAAACACAAAAGGAACCAAACTGACAAGAAAACAAAAACAATTAAGGAAAAACCTTAGATAGATTATTCCCTCCAAGATCCGCATCTTCAAGAGCCTTCTTGCCAGCAACAATGCAATACCTCAGGCAATTATCAAGCCTCCTATCATTTTTTCCATCAATATACCCTTGTGCATTAAAGCCCCGGATCTGCCCAGCGAAGCGGGTAGGAAACTTAGAAGCATCAAAGCGGTCAATGGTTTCAATCCCACTTTCACCAGCAAGCAATTTGTCATAATAAGCATCTACGTCATTACCAAAGACAGAGACCAATCCCATGCCCGTTATGACAACCCTCTTTTTGGGGTCTTTCTCTCGTTTTGGAGCTGAAACGGTGGAGGATGATGATGCTTTGATGAATGAGATTCTTTCAGGTGGGGGCTTTGTTGCATTGTGAGATTTTTTGTTAAGTGGGTTTAACGGAGATGAAGAGAGATATAGAGATTGCAGGGCTTCCATGGCAAACTCTGGAGTTTGAGAGAAGGGGAGAGGGAGAATTTGAGAAGGCGATAACAACGATGTTGTGTGTTTGTGTTCTGTGTCGAGAGTGAATTGGAGGTAGTTGTAAACTTGTTTGCAAATAAATAAAACCGAAGGGATTGTGGGATGGCTTGGCTGTGGAGGTTATTGTATTTACAAAAACTAAAGCAGGCAAAACACTATAGCTATTTCCATTTACTATTTTTTTACGTTAAAAAAAATTGAAAATTTCTATATATTCTAGGTTTTTTTATTATGTATTTATATTTTTAATTTAATTATGATTTTTTTCTTAACTCTTTTATAAAAAATTTATTATTTATTATTTTACTTTTCAATTCAAATTAATAGTTTGTTATTTATTTTTATCCTTATCAATCATATATATATATATACATACACATGTATGTTTTATGGTTGCTATAGGTTTTTTTTTTGTCTCATATGATTCAAATAAGTCTAGCTTATTTAATTTGTTGGCACTATATAAACCGAGTTATTGGATTTTTTAAAAATAAATATATTAGTTGCATCTAAATATTTTATTTGAAAAATAACATGGACCAACAACGCAACGCATACACCATCCTAATAATAAAATTAAAAACAATTGAAAAAAGACTAATTATTTTTTCATGATTCAATGCAACTTTTCATACATCAAAAAAATCAAAGTTATTAATAATTGAAATTTCACCACATAGAAGCTTGCTTTCTCATTAACTCTCTTTATGATTTTCTCTCTTTAAAAGAAAGAGAAATGACTCTTTAATTTAAAAGGCTTTCATCATTTTTATAATTATTTTAAAGCTTTCAGCATTATTTGTATCAATCATTTTTCATATTTCTAAACATTTAAACCTTTGTGAGAGTGTAATTAACATTTGTGAGATATGTGAAATCTTTGTAAGAGTGTAAATAATTTTTCTAAATATTTAAATCTTTGTGAGAGTGTAATTAATATTTGTATCAATCATTTTTATCACTTTCCATAAAAACTTGAGTTTAATTAATTATAATATTCTTATTATTATGAGATATGAGAAATCTTTGTGAGAGTATAAATTACATTTAAACTTCTTGGAAAAATTTTGGTTAAGTTATTGAAATGTTAAGATTTGAGCCTTTAAAAAGATCAAGAGTGGATTGTTTTCTCATCTTGAAATCGTAAAAAAAATTAGTGTATCAATAAGATTTCATCAATAAAAAGAGTGTGACTAATTAGTTAATACTTGAATGATAATTTAAGGAGTGAAGTAGACAAGATTGGTCGAACCACTATAAATTTAACATGTCTCTCTCACACTTTATTATAGCAAGGTAAGAATTCACTAAAATGTCATTGTAGCAAAAGTAGAGAGGGAGAAACTGAGAAAGGAGAAAATAAAAAAAAAGGAGGTCGAAACTTTGCTTGTGTGATTTTTGTTTACAGTAATAATGACTGAAAATTATTTGTAATATGATAGAATATTTATAGATAAAAAAAATAATAAGGGGTAAAATATATAAAAAAATATTGAAGGCTAATCCAATAAAATCAAACCGAAAAAATAAGAAAACAAAAGTTAAAAAAAGAGAATTAACCAAAAAATAAATAACAAAACAAAAGTTTAATAACAAAAAGTATAAAATATAAGACTATCAATTTAGAAAAATGAAAAAAAAAAAAAAACAAGGTAAACTTCTTAAACTTTATATAATCTTTAGAAGTTACATTCCATGAAATATTTTACCTAGATTCAATCAAGAAGCATAATTCTTAACTAATTTGATTTCGAAGGATGAGATTAGTAAAAAAATATTAATAAAAAAACATGTTAGAGCAATAAAAAGAATAAGGATAAAAATTGATAGAAAAAACTCTAGGACTATGCAATTTAATAAATAAAATAAATAATCATAAATAAAATAAATATCAATTAAAATAATAAGGATCAAATTTTAAAAATTTAAAAAAATCATAAGGGGTGAAATTGAAAACATATGTAAAAACCAAGCAAACCCAAAAAAAAATTTAAACATGGTCAAATGTTAAAAAGTTTACAGCCTATAAAACTTTGAATTCAGATCTTGTCAAGAAGCTTATTATAAGCCAATTTAAAAATATAAGTTTTCAAAACTTGTTAAAGCAACAAAAAATAACAAAAACAATCTTGAGCAGACCTGGCAACCAACCCGAGTCAACAAATCAAACACATAACTAGAACATGAAATTAGAATGACCTTATAAACATGAAAGCGAAAAAAAATACACGTCAAAAAAATTATTCAAAAAAAATATATTAAAAAAAGATGGAAGTTGACTCGGATTAATCCTTCAGATTTATTATCTGAATCACGAGATTGGAATGGCTCCATTAAACAAAAAAGTAAAATTCTTAATTAAACAAATATTGAGGGATGAAATTGAGAAAAAAATCAATAAAAAAATAATGCAAAACAAAACAAAAAATTGAAAGAATTAGAACTAAAATCAACATAAACATTAAATAAAATTAAATGTTTAGGGAAAAGTCAAATGAAATTAAATATTTAGGGATGAAATTATAAAAACTAAATCTATTAAGAAAATGATTAAAAAATTGCAATTAAAATAATTATGATCAAATTTGACATAAAAATTAAATGAAAATAAATGCCTAGGGTGGAATTAAAAAAAAAAAAAACAAATCAATCAATAAAATGATTCAAAACAAAACAAATAACAATTAAAAGAATAAGTATCAAATTTAAAAACAAATTATAAAAATTAAATGATCAGGGATGAAATAAAAAATAAATTTTAATTAGAAATAATTAATGTAAATAAAATAATTGCAAATAAAAGAAGAATGATTGAATCAAAAGGAAAAATAAATTAAATGGCTAATATGAGTTTTTACATGATGCAATCCGAGAAAGAAAAGGAAGGAAAAAAAAGAGAGACAATTTTGGACTAAATCATGCCGAACACTACACGCACGCCACCCAAAAAGAAAATGGATATCGAGGTGAATCGAATAATGCAACAAAATCATGGTTATAATCACCCGGAGTCAGCCCTACACATTGCTAGAAAGCAGCTGACTCATGCAAGACACTTGACAACTATTATATATATATATATATATATATAAAACCAAAAATTCCCTTAAGAATAACCAATAATAATAAAAAAAAAATCATGATGAAATTACAACCATACATCTAAAACCAGAATTAAAAAAAATAAAAAAGTAAATGTAATGCAGTAATTCTACTAATTTATCACATATGAAAATGCAAAGACACTCTCGTGCAAAAGATATTAAATGTTTTTATTAAAGGTTATATTAAGAATTTTACTGTGTATTAAAAAATATAATTATCAAAATAATCCAATACAATCCTTAAAATATTTATGTTACGATATGAAGATCATTTTACGGTGAAACAAATGTAAAAAATAAAATAACTAAGAAGC
>JAAWWB010002102.1:0-25000 GCA_018804465.1 Populus tomentosa
CTAGGCTAAATAAATAGTTAATGCAGTGGATATACTGCTTTCTTTGAAAATCATTTTAATTATAACTACTTCGGTGATTTCATGTTTTTTTCAGAATTGTCCTGGCACCATTGACTAGACAGAGATCTTACGATAATGTTCCTCAGCCGCATGCGGTTCTATACTACTCCCAGAGAGCCACAAAGGGGGGTCTTCTCATATCTGAAGCCACTGGAGTTTCTGACACAGCACAAGGGTAATTTCACCAGCCATGCCTGATGCCATACTCAATCAAATTCAATATTAATTTGATCTTGTTACACTGACACCTCAGTGTGCTCATAATCTTACATATGAATATATATAGGTACCTACATGCTCCAGGTATTTGGACCAGAGAGCAAGTCGAAGCATGGAAACCCATTGTGGATGCTGTCCATGCCAAAGGAGGTATTTTCTTCTGTCAAATTTGGCATGTTGGGAGGGTGTCAAATAGCGGTGAGTTATTGCCTTCAATCTCTTTGATGCATAAATTTTAATTTGGTATGTTAAAGTTCTGTTTCCAGTATCTGTAACAATGATTAATGCTGCTTTGTGTTCATGGGCTATACTTTCTTGTTAGCTAACATGATTAGCAAAGTCATTTTCAAAAAATGAAAAGATTAAAATGGTTACTAAATAATTTTTCTATATTAATGGCATTTGCAGGTTTCCAGCCAGATGGGCAAGCTCCGGTCTCTTCTACAGACAAGCCAATATCTTCTCAAGTTGAAGGCATGGAGTTCACACCTCCGAGGCGTCTAAGGACAGATGAAATCCCTCAAATAGTCAATGATTTCAGAATTGCTGCGAGGAACGCAATAGAAGCTGGTAAACTTTCTATCTCAGATATTCTGGAAACTCTGAATTTTCTTACAGGATTTTAACAAGCTGAACAACACACGATTGCACAGCATTTTAACAAGCTTGTTCTGCGCTTTTTATAGGTTTTGATGGAGTTGAGATCCATGGGGCTCACGGATATCTAATTGACCAGTTTATGAAAGATCAAGTAAACAACAGAACAGACCAATATGGTGGATCACTGGAGAACCGCTGCCGATTCCCTTTGGAGATAGTTGAGGCTATAGCGAATGAGATAGGATCAGATAAAGTTGGAATAAGACTGTCTCCTCATGTAAACTATATGGAATCAGAAGACTCAGATCCTGAAGCACTAGGGCTCCACATGGTTAAATCCTTGAATAAATACGGTATTGCTTACTGCCACATGGTTGAGCCAAGAATGAAGATAGGCGCAGGGAATACAAAATTCTCTGAAAGTCTGCTGCCTATGAGGAAGGCTTTCAACAATACATTCATTGTTGCTGGTGGTTATGACAGGGAAGATGGAAACCAAGCTCTTGAAGAGAACCGTGCAGACCTTGTCGCTTATGGTCGCTTGTTCTTGGCAAATCCAGATTTGCCGAGGAGATTTGAACTTGATGCTCCTCTCAACAAGTACAACAGAGAAACATTTTACACACATGATCCTGTTGTTGGTTACACTGATTATCCTTTCCTTGAAGACACGGCGTAGGGTTTTCAGTCACCATAGTTGAAACTTCTAATTGCTTTCAATTGTTGTTTCTATGAGTTTAAATGTTTTGTAAACCATTAAAATAGTTATAATTCAATAATAAAAGTAGATTGTAGACCAGCATCCGGTCCGCAATAGACATTTCAGATTGAAGTAGATACTATGAAGTAATTCAGTTTTCAATTACAATAGATATTTGTAAGAAAGATAAACATTTAAGTTACAAAGAAAAAAATTGTATTTTTTATCCAAATTTTCCTTTTTGATTCATGTATTTTTTATTTTGACAAAAATAAATCTTTTTTTTTATTAGTAATATGTTTTTATAAATAAAGATTAAAGGCAATTAAAATAAAAATGTATAAAAAATCATAATAATTTAAATTGAGGAAAAAAAAGGTATCATTTCAATCAAAACTCTTACTATTTTGACAAAAATGTTTTTTTTTTTTGACAACAATGTGTTTTTTTTGAAAAAAAAAAGTATCAAAACAACTTCCATCAAATATTTCTCTCCAAAGTCAAACCATTTACATTAAAGATAAGCCTTATTAGCAACTAGAATGTGGATAACTGAAAAGTTTTTGTTTTAGCTTTTTTATTAAGTGACTTTTTCTCTCATATTTTAACATCTTGAGATTAAAATATAAGAAAAATAAAGTTTCAAGACCAAGATGCAAACTCTTGAAACTACATGAACTAAACAAATGGAAAAAAAAATTCAACGATACTCGCTTAACAACTGCAACTTGAATTAAAGGGAGAAATCGACATTGCAATTGAATTTTAGGTTATAATAGTTTAACAATTTTGTTTCATCCAATAAAAATGAGACCTTTAAAAATTCATGGAAATTATAAAGCTTGGAGTTGCAACCTAGTTTTTTAAGAAAACCTTAAAAAAGATATTGATTATACTTAAAGGAAGATAAAAATCACCCTTACCACATCCTTTCTGAGAAAATATTACATTAACTATGTGTTTCTTCTATATTAATTTTACATGTCATTTACTGTCTAAATTATATTTTTAGCTTTTTCGCAAATCATTTAGTTTTATTGATGATTTATTTAGTTTATATATATATATATATATATATATATATATTTCTTGACTTTTTTATCGTCATTATTTATTATTTATTTTATTACAAAACAAAGTAGAAAAGAATATCATGCTTGTTCCACATCGGACCCTACTGAAAGGATACTTGTGGACTTGCTATTGACCTTGTTATTGGTTTAAAATATCATGCTAGGCCCATCTTGACCCTTAAAACTTGAGGACATGTCAACCTAACCATTAAAATCCAAATTTAAGCTTAATAAAAACTTAATGCTAACTTGACTAAAACTCATCAACCCATTATTAAACTTGTTTTTAAGGTTCAAAATATCGTGTTATGTGTATGTTGGTCTCTAAAAACTACAAGACATATCGATCTGGTTGTTAGGACCCAAATTTCATAAAAAAAACATGACTTTACTCATCAACATTATTTTTAATTTTTTAACAAATATTTATATACGCATATGTATGTAAAAAGAAAACGATGCAATTTTATAAAATTAAATAACATCAACATGAAAAAATCAAAATAAAATAAAAATGCATTGATGAATAGTGACCATGCATGAATAGCAACATGCGTATTATTTGCATTTGTGAATAGTAAATAAGAAGGAAGAAATGAGAAAGAAAAAGAACCTGACTTACCTTGAGGCTTGTTCTAAAAGTGGAAGGACTTGCTTTGGTGACAATGACTATGGTGTGTCGACAATAGTATGGTTCTCGAGTGGTCTTCTCTCTCTACATCGGGTTTCTATTTCTTTTAGGTTTTTGCCTTTTTCTTTGTTTTTATTTTTTTTCTTTCTTTCTTCTCATTCTTTCCCCTTTGCTACTAGTCAGTTCAGAGCACCTCTATTTATCTATATTCTTAACCTAAAACTCTTTTTTTTTTTCTTTCAGATTTAAGGTTTCTTTTCTCTTTATTTTCTACTTCTTCTTTTTTCCTCTAGTACCATTTGGCTTAGATGAAATTCATTTTTATTAGCTCAAATTCTCATTTTCTTCTCTCTCTCTAACTTGACATTTTCTTTCTCCACCTTTGCTCTTTTTGTTTCTTGCTTTTCCCTTTTGTTTATAGGTAAGAATGAAGATCCTAAAACTTTTCTTGGTAGCTTAACCATGACCATTAGTTTCCTTAAGTTAATCTCAACACTTTTATATAATTGTCACTATGGTAAAGCATGCTCAATTGAAGGTTAAACCATGTATTTTGGTTGAGAATGTAGTACACATGCATATGAGGGTAATGTAGTACACATGAAGAGAGAAAACAATTGGCCAAACTCGTGCCAAAACTAAAAAATAACAATTGCAAGCTGCTATAGGGAAAAAAAAAAAAAAGGTATTATTAACCTATACACCAAAATGATGTTATTTCGATGCATTTTTTTCTTTTTATTATTTGTTATGAAATGATATTGGTTTGATAAAAATGCATAATTTATTTTAATATAATTTTTATTTTTAAAAATAGGTCTTCAATTTTCCAACCTTTTTGAATTTGGTTCTTGGATTTTAATTTTTTAATTTTTGTAAAATTCCAACCCTTTTCTCAATATTTCTTCTCAATTTCATCCCTGATTGTATTAAAATAATCCCTCAATATAAGCATCCTTTCTAATTCAATCAAAAGCTTTTTATTTTTAGCTATTTTAAACCTTTTTCTTGATGTGATCCGACCTATATCAAAGGATGTAATCGAAGTTCTAGATGGGCCAAAGATGCAATGATCGTGAGGGCTATTCTATTTGGTTTTGTGATTACAGGTACAACGATGAGAATACAGTATCATTTGGTACACTGAACAAGGTAAATGGTTTCCTTCAGCGAATTAATGGACTTGGCTCGTAAGTATGCTTTTGGGAAGTTGCTGGCGATTGGCTTAGGACCACCCTTCAAGGTGAAGGTGTTGTGGCTCTTCCGTGGACAAGAGATTCCCCAGTTTGGGATAGATAGTGTTATGACATAGAGCTATATGAGTGGAAGAAGGTTGACATCATAAACGAGAAACATAAGGAGCGAGTGAATCAGATGATCGAAGACCATGAGCCTTTTGAGGGGGAGCCTGTTACAAGCTGAAGAAGGAACAAAAGATAATGGCAGGCTTTAATTCAAAAGAAAGCTACATGTCAAATTACTCTAAATGCACCGTTTTAATTTATCTTTAAACGCACCGTATTGTGTTATTAAACTCATCATTTGGATGAGTCAATACTCACCGTTTTAGTAAGGCTTCTTTTTCTATTACAAGTCTGTTACAAGAGGAAGTATATAACATGCATCTGTTGCATGTAAGGGGCAGAATATACAACGAGAAATGAATGATTTCCTGGAATTAAGGAACACCCTTATTGCACCTTCTCATGTTCTTTATCACTCCCCACCACGATGGCTAAGCAGTAACACAGAATCTGGCCATCCTTTAATTCATCCTTGCACTTCTATATCCCTGCTGCAGAATTCCATAGTTATAGGATCATTAAGTGTTTCACACATAACAACTGGTATCAGAGCCAACAATCCTTGAACTTCCACCATGCCACCAGAGACGAGAGCAACAGATCTCAAACGCATTGAGGACTCCATGGCAACTGTATCTCAGGACCACAACCAAAAGTATGAGCTGTTAGTTGACATGTTTAAGGGACAAACTCTGAAGCTGGATCAAAGCATCGAGAATCAAGGTGGCCAGATTAAGGACATAAGGAATATGATGGGCACTATGGCACAACAACTAGAGTTTACCTTGCAAAAGATCTCCCAAGCCCCAGGCAGCTCAAGTCTTAGCAGAGACAAGCAGCCTCTGCATTCTAACAGAGTAGATCTCAGGAGCAAGGAGTTGAGGGAGGATAGATTTGCAAACTACAAGGTACACAAACCAAAACACTTCTTTCCCACTTTCAATGGGGAGGATGTACACAAGTGGTTGTTTAAATGTACACAGTATTTTGAAATCGAAAAGGTAGCAAATTCTAAAAAATTACAAATAGCTTCATATTATTTGGATAGAGTTGTGTTATACTGGCATCAGAATTTCCTGAGGAGTTTGGAAGGACATAATACATCCTAGGAAGAGTATGTCGAAGCCATTTGTTACAGATTTAGTGGTAGACAGGATCCTCTAGAGGAGATGATGGAGTTGAGGCAACATAGAGATCTAGAAGAATATATCCAAGATTTCGATATATTATGGAACAAGGATGAGATCAATGAGAAAAAAGCCTTGGTGATTTTCTTGGGGCGTATGGAACTTGAAATAAAGAACACTATTAAAATGTTTAAACCTAAAACCCTTAAACACACTTTCAACTTAGCTAAACTACAAGTTAACACCCTCTCTTATCAAAAATCCCCTGAACATGTTCGAAAACCTTCTACCTTATACACTAATTCTACTGCCACTACTCCTTTCACCTTTCCACAACAAACATCCAAGAACCCTGCAAACTCCCATACCAATTCCTATAAACCACACTCAGCTCGATGGACACCCAACCCCACCAATAATATATATCCAAATCCCAGTAAACTTACCAAGTTCATCAGCAATCAGGAGTTTGAGGACAGAAGGTTGAAGGGACTGTGTTTTTGGCGTGATGAAAAGTTTGTACCAGATCATAGATGTCGTAACAAAAAGGTGTATTCCCTCAGTGTAGTGGAAGAGAAAAAGGTCTTCTAAGAAGAGGAGGTGGAAGCAGAGGAAGCCTTCAGCCAAGAGGTCACACCTCACATTTCCTTGGATACATTGGAAGGAATGGTGGGTCTTAATATAATGAAAGTCAATGGAAAAATGGACAAAACTACAGTGTGCATCTTGATTCATTCGGGCAGCACTCATAATTTCTTAAACACAGCAGTGGTAAGGAAGCTACAGTATCAATTGACTCCTATTAGACCTATGAATGTGCAGGCGGCTAATGGAGATAAAATGATCTGCAATTCCATATGTAAGGGCCTCAGATGGAAGATGCAGGGCATAAGTTTCCAGGCAGATGTTTTCATGGCTTTCTCTGTTGGGAGACATACTTTGCAATTACAAGCATCTTTGAATGTCCTTTGACTGGCAAGGGCAAAGGGTATTATTGAAGGGCGAGAACCCACCCAAGTTTCAAAGTATCAAATTAAAACAATTAAGTGCTTTAGTCAAAAGTTGCAAGCTAGTGGGAGATTACTTAATCTATAGTCTACAGCTCATGGAAGTAGAAGAAGTTTCCAAGGGCCACAACCCATGGTTTCAGGGTATTACAGACACCTCCTTGCTGACCTTGCTAGAATCCTACTAGGATGTGTTTCAGGAACCTAAAGGATTGCCACCCTTGAGAGATCATGATCACAAGATTCCTCTGAAGACAAAGAGTGAAGCAGTGAATCTCAGACCCTACCGATATTCAGGATTACAAAAAGATAGTTTAGAGAGGATGGTGACAGAAATGTTGGATACTGGGATCATTATGACTAGCAACAGTTCGTTTACGTCTCTAGTTATTTTGGTGAAGAAAAAGGATTCAACCTGGTGATTATGTATGGACTATCGTGCTTTGAATCACCTCACGATCAAAGATAAATATCCCATTCCCATGATTGAAGAACTGATAGAAGAGTTGGTTGGGGCTACTATATTTTCCAAGATAGACCTTAAATCTGGATGTCATTAGATTCGTATGGCAGCAGGAGAAGAATTTAAAATTGTATTTCGCACCCACAGTAGCCACTATGAATTTTTTGATATGCCCTTTGGGTTAACCAATGCTCCAGCCACCTTTCAGAGCCTCATGAACGAAGTTTTCAGAAAACATTTGCGAAAATTTATTCTAGTATTCCTCGATGAAATCCTAGTGTATAATTAGACTATGATTGATCATAATGAACACCTCGAGATGGTTCTAAAATTATTAAGAGCACATCAGCTGGTGGCCAAAGCTACCAAATGCTTTTTTGGTCAGGCACATATGGAATATCTGGGACACGTCATTACTCAACATGGTGTGGCTACCAATCCTCTCAAGATACAAGCCATTGTTGATTGGCCCATTCCACAAACTCTGAAACAGTTGAGGGGATTTATGGGATTAACTGTTATTATCGTAGGTTTGTTAAGGGCTATGACAGCATTAGTAAACCATTAACACTGCTACCCAGGAAGGACACTAAGGGGTGGAATGAGGAAGCTAATCACGTATTTAATCAATTAAAGGTCTTGATGACGAGTGCTCCTATATTGGCTCTGCCTGACTTCACCAATGCTTTTGTTGTTGAAACAGACGCTTCCTTGATAGGTATAAGAGCCATTTTGTTATAAGAAGGTCATCACATTGCTTTCATAAGCAAGGCCTTAGGGCCAAAACAACAAACACTCTCGGTTTATGAGGGGGAAATGATGGCTATCTTACATGCGGTTACCAAATAGAAGCATTATTTGTAGGGAAGGCACTTTCGTATCCGCACTAACCACATCAACCTCAAATATTAGTTACACCAAAAGCCGACTACACCAGCTCAACATCTATGGATGGTTAAGCTCTTGGGATACGACTATGACATTGAATACAAACAATGAAGGGAAAATGTGTCAGTTGATGCATTATCCAGAATTCCCAACCAAGACTCTATACTTTGACTACTTCCATGATTTCTACCAGCTTAATGGAGGAGATTAGAAATTCTTATCAAAATGATCCTATGATTCAGACTATCATCAAAGACTTACTAGGTTCTGCAGACTCCCACCCCCACTATACTTGGGTTCATAACCATTTAAACAGGAAAGGAAAGGTGGTTGTGGGTAATAATAGGGCATTGCGAAGTTAGATCATTGCCTTATTTCACAATTCAATCGTGGGAGGCCATTCTGGAATGACAGTGACATCTAAGACCTTGAGCAGCTTATTCTATTGGAAGGGGCAACATAAACACATCAGGGAGCATGTGCGTGAGTGTACCATTTGCCAAAGACATGAGAATGTGGCAAGTCCTGGCCTCCTACAACCCTTACCAATTCATATTGCCCTATTTATTGATATTAGCATGGACTTCGTGGAAGGCTTACCTAAATCAGAGGGAAAGGATGTCATAATGGTCATAGTGGATCGTTTCAATAAATATGCCCATGGTATGGCACTTAGTCACCCCTATACAGCAACTACCATTGCAAGAGCATTTATGGACAATGTCTACAAACTCCATAACACACTGGCTTCAATTACCAGTGACAGAGACCCAGTATTTCTTAGCCGATTCTGGAAAGAACTATTCAACAATCAATGAGTCAACTTACATCATTCAACAGCATATCACGTACAAACAGATGGCCAGACCAAAGTGGTGAACAAATGCATTGAACATTATCTAAGGTGCATGACTGGGGATTGTCCTAATTAGTGGGCAAAATGGTTGCCTTTAGCCGAATGGTGGTATAACACCAACTACCATTCAGCCACCAAGATGACTCCTTACGAGGTACTATATGGTTTCCCCCCTCCCATTCATATTCCCTATTTTCCCAAGGACTCGGCAGTGGCTTCGATGGATGAGTATTTAAACAATAAAGAGAAAGTAATTAAACGAGTCAAGACACATTTACAACTTGCACAGAATAGAATGACTATGATAGCAAACAGGAAAAGAAGTGACCGCAGTTTTGAAATTCACGATTATGTATACCTCAAATTACAACCATACATGCAATAATCCACATCATACAGATCATCTCAGAAACTAACAGCTAAATATTACGGGCCATACCAGGTGATTGCAAAAATAGGCGTAGTGGCGTATAAGCTTGAGCTTCCATCATCATCCACAATTCATCTTGTGTTCCACGTCTCTCAACTCAAGAAGCATGTGGGTAATCGAGTGGTGCAACAATCTCCTCCAATTACATCCCCAGGTCCCAGCCTGTAGCCTCTTTCCATTTAGACAGATGAATGATTAGGCACAACAATCAGGCATCAACACAAGTTCTTATTCATTGGGTAGGTCTGCCACTTGCAGATGCTACTTGGGAGTTTACCACTAAATTGAAGCTCCGATTTCCAACATTTAACCTTGAGGACAAGGTTGGTTTTGTGGGGGAGCAATTGTTACAAGTTGAAGAAGGAACAAAAGATAATGGCGGGCTTTAATTCAAAAGAAAGCTACTGGTCAAATTACTCTAAATGCACCCTTTTAATTTGTCTTTAAACGCAACATATTGTGTTTACTCATTGTTTGGATGAGTCAGTACTCACCATTTTAGTAAGGCTCCTCTTTATATTACAAGTCTGTTACAAGAGGAAGTATATAGCATGCATTTGTTGCATGTAAAGGGCAGAATATACAATGAGAAATGAATGATTTCCTGGAATTAAGGAACACCCTTATTGCACCTTCTCATGTTCTTTATCACTCCCCACCACGATGGCTAAGCAGTAACACAGAATCCAGCCATCCTTCAATTCATTCTTGCACTTCTATATCCTTGCTGTATAATTCCATAGTTATAGGATCATTAAGTGTTTCACACGCAACAGAGCCTCTATTGGATGCTGAATGCTTCAAGTGATTAGGTTCTACCTGTACTATTAGTTTCAAAGCATAGCTTTCTCCATAATTGCTATTTAAATTCTCTAAATGTTGTCTGTGATTGGTCTTCCCTTTTCTTTCTTTTTTGTTGTGGTCTTTTTGTGACACCAACACCAATACTAGCATGTGATGTAACGCTTTGGGATTGTTTGGATCTTTCACTTGAATTAAGTTATATTCACTTGATTTAAGTTATATTTTATAAATATGTGATATGGGGAGTCATGTGCTACAATGTAGTGAAAAGAACCTGCATTATCCTCTCTTTTTAGAGGGTTTTAGGTCATCATCTTTACATTTTTTGTTTACGTCTTTATGATTGTTGCTTGCTTGCATAGCTGCTTCCAACGTAGTGGGAGACAATCGAAGAAGTTTTGTTAGGATCAAAATCGCCCATAGCTCTTCTTTTAAGAAAATTATTATGCAATTGATCTCAAGGGTTGGAATTTAATGAATTTAAACTATTGTTCTGACCATAATTCTTTCGAGTACATTTTAAATTGACTGTAAAGAATGATACAAGGTCTATGGAGATTGCAGAACTGGCTGCAAATCAACCACCGGTCACATGACACTGGCTCCTTCTAGCAGATTCCCATTTGCAATGAGAGATTCCAGAATCCATATTTGTAACTGGAGAATTTGCAGACATTGGATATTTCTCGGAACAAGATCTCTGAGCAATATGCAAGTAGCAAAAGCTTAGTAAAATTGAGCTCTTTGCAAATAATTTGACTGGGGAAATCCCATCGAAGCTAGCCAACCTTACACTTATGCAGGAATTTGTTGTTTCATCAGTTTTATATATATATATATATAACTCTTTTCAGGAGAAATCCCTGAGAAACAATTTTTCAGGGGAGTTTCCAGTGAATTTTTGCCGAATCAATATTTGCTCTGGGAAACCGTTTTTCTGGAGAGCAACTGGATTCTTATGCTGAGTGCAAATCTTCGTGAAGGTTCAAGGATCAATAAGAATCAGTTGTCAGGGAAGATTCCAGAGGGGTTTGGGCAATGCTACTTACCACTATAATTGATTTCAGTAATAATGACTTCACTGGAAAGGTATCTCCTCATATTAGGTTGTCTAACAGCCAGCAGTTACCATCATTGCATTTGGAAGAGAATTCGTTGACAGGATCCATACCATCATAACTGGGGGGTTGTGCAAGGCTGGGGGACTTGAATCTTACTTCAAATTCTCTGAGTGGTTGTATCCCAATTACTTTATTATTATTATTATTAACGAGCTCTTTAAACTCTCTGAATATTTCACGAAACAAACTTACTGGTTTGATCCCGGAAAGTTTAGAAAAAGCCAAGTTCTATTCATTTGTCTGTAACAAAGGTGTCAGGAAGAGTTCAGTCTGTTCTTTTGACAATGGGCGGAGACAGAGCATTTATTGGGAACAAGGAATTCTGTGACGATGAAACTTCCAAAACCATTATATTCAGGGATAAAAATTTGCTTGGGAAGACAAGGTCAAGAAAAGTTTGGAGATGAGCTGTTCTTGTTCTCAATAATAGCATCTGTGTTGGTTCTTGTTTTAATTGGTATGCTACTAGTCCGAAACTTCAAGTGTGCTCGAGATGAGATCAAAAATGACTTGAAAGTTAAGAAGGAGATCCGAAATGGAAAATTGCTTCGTTCTACCAATTAAATATTGATGCAGATGAAATATGTAATCTGGAAGAAGACAGTTTGATTTGGGAGTGGGGAGACGGGAAAAGTGAATCGCTTGGATTAGAATAGAAACCGTGGTACAGTAGCTGTAAAGCAACCATGGAAGGGAGATGGTCTGAAGTTTTTTGCGGCAGAAAAGGAGATTTTGAGGAAAATCAGGCGTAGGAATATCCTGGAGCTTTATGCTAGTTTACTCAAAGGAGGATCCAGTTTCTGGTGTTCGAGAACATGCCAAATGGTAACTTATTTCAAGCACTTCACAGACGGATCAAAGATTGGTATCAGAGGTACAAGATTGCTCTGGGAGACGCAAAAGGAATTGCATATCTGCACCATGATGGTTCCCCGCCTATTATTCATAGAGATATAAAGACGAGCGACATTTTACTTGATGAGGATTATGAACCAAAAATTGCTGACTTTGGGATTGCGAAGCTTGCAGAATGTCCCTTAAGGGGTGTGATAGTAGCTCATTTGCTGGCACTCATGGCTATATTGTTCCTGGTGAGTTTGAAACTACTTTTTCTGCAAGACTGTTGCTTGATATCAATAATATCTCATGGAAATATCATATTTTCTTACCCTATGCTTATAATTACGGCTAATTTCTTCTGTGAAATCTTATGATGCTGCTATTATTTCTTCCTTTAAGAGCTGCAAACTTATTTAACATATTATGATCCTCAATTCTGTTTTTGGCAATTGCATTCCTTTGAAATGAAGTGTTCTAATCCATGCACTGATACCTTAATGCAGAGATTGCATACACGCTTAATGTGACTGAAAACAGTGATGTATATAGTTTTGGTGTTGTACTACTAAAGCCCATCGACAAGGAATATGGAGAAGGGGGATACATTGTCTACTGGGTTTAACTCATGTCAATGACCGTGAAAATGTCCTCAAGGTTCTCGGTGAGGAAATGGCTTCCGATTCTGTCCAAGAAGACATGATCAAAGTCTTGAAGATTGCTGACCTTTGCACGACCAAGCTGGTATAGAAGATGCTCGTTGATGCTGATTCTTGTGATTGCAGGTCTCCTGATAACAGTTTTGACAAAAACGACAAGCTTTTCTCCAGTAATTTCCCTTTTTTAGCAGCAGTATATCTCCAGGCCTCCATCAACTGTGGCCAAATTTGGAGAAAATATATTTGTAGTGCTATATGATGCTGGTTTATGAAAAGCATTTTGATGTTGTCTAATTGAGCGCTTGGAGTTGTTATTTTGTGATCTAATCTATAGGTATATGGAGGCTTAAGTAATTTTTAATTATCATTTGCTCCAACTTTTGCTTGTTTTCGGTGTGAATTGCATCCATCTCTCTGCTCGACACAGTTATGTTACCACATGAAAATGATTATTGCATTCACAAGATCTACTCTTGAATTTAGCTGTAAAAGGACCGTATGTTGTTAACCAGCCCAGCAAGCAACTCCAACAACATAAACAAGCTTTGGTTCTGCACTTCTGCTGCCATTTTTTTTTTGTTTTCGGTTCTATGGACAGAGGATTGCTCGCGACATCACAAGAAGATTATCCAATTATATACTACACAGTGGAATCTAGGATTTGAATCTCTTCCAGCATCGGGCAAGCTGGCCCCTCACGTTACTGTGTCCCAGCCTCTCAAACACATGAATTTTGACTACGCGGAGCTGTCATGTGGAATGAAGTGGGGATAACACTGACTATTCTTGGGGGCTAATTGCCCAATTACGGGCCTAATGCTTGACTGGACTGCATTGGATACGCAAGAACGTTCCTTGTTACTCTTGTGAGAGTAGGTTCATCTCCGATGAGCTCGGTTGGCTTCCTTGATTTAGGTTTTTTGAGAGATTCCATGCGTGGGGTCCGGAGGACTTTTGGCACTATGGGAAATTTCCCCCGTAAATACGCCTATGACTGAGTCATCCTCGGAGATGGGCAAGCTTGATGGATGAGGGTCGAGGTTTAAGAAGCTTGTTCGCAGTTCACAAGGGATGCTTGAGATTGAAATGAGTTTGAGCTTAAAGATTCTCGGTGAAGAGCTTCTGGGTGTTTGAGAATGAACTGAGTTTGTTTAGCTACAAAGAAAAATGTCTGAAATCCCAATCGTCTCGTGTCTCTCTTATTGTATAATGCCGCAATATTCAATCAAAATTTATAACCCTTTACATGCTCAACATTTCCATTATATCAACAACATGCTCAATCTCCTTAACAATGAAACCAATTTAAAGGTTAGAAGAAGATTTGGAAGTATACAAAACAACTTTTATCTAAAATAAAAGAATATCAACTTTGACCCTATCAATTTTAAAATTCTCCTAAAACACATGTGAGGCAATTCCTTCGCAATGTGCTTCGTTAAAAATAACCTCTAGAACCACATCTAATTTGGTTATCTTATCATGGACATTACAAACCAATAATGTTATATCTAAATGTTCTAATTTAGCATTATCTTCATCATCCTCATAAAATTTGATGGTTGATTCAAATCCACAAAGGAAATAGAATTATAAAAACTTTTAGTTTCAACACCATTTTTATCTTGATCAAGAAGTTGCTTCCTCTACTCGTGCTTCTGAAATGGGTTCTCGACATTAGTAATCGATCTATGATCACCCTTTTTATGATCCCTAGGCTCTTCACCTCCATCAACTGATGGATTAATTTTGCAATATATACATGAATGTCTTTTATCACCAATTCTTGAACATCTCTTTTCAATTATGTAATTTGTCTATGTCTTCTATTACTAGTTTTTGAATGTCTCTTTCTTGAGAGGGAACCTCTTCATCCTCACCTACATGAGTGCATCATGTTTTGATACCTCTTATTCCAACACACAACAAGCAAATAACAAATGGGATATTAAAGCTTTGATACTAACTAATGTAAATAGAAACACAAACAAGAAGACAACAAGTTTGAATTGAAGCCTATCAAGGTTGTTACACAAAAACCTAATTTAGAATTTTATTTTTAGAAATGAAATTTTGTTATATTCTACTGAAATACAAGCTAAACAAACCTATTTATACTAGTCATGGGTTTACCTAGAAGAGAAAACAAATCTCAATCAATAATTATTAAGTTGTTTTAAGGTTCCTAAACTAGAAAGGAAAAAAAACAAATAGCAATCCCAATATTTGATTTTATAAACTAAGTAGAATAAAAAATAATAAAACATCATAAAGAAAAATATTTTCCTAAACTATATAGATAATAATAATAACTAAGAAAAATATTTTTTAAAAAATAATAATCTGGCATAAGACACACACACACGATTACATAAATCTTTTAGGTTTAAGCATATTCTATAATTATTAGTTGTATTATGATCTTAATCTCATATATATCATCTTAGATGATACTAGTTTATATGCTTGTGATAAATTTTTTTAATCATAATTTTTTTTTAGGTCTTAGAAATTTTTTTGGCATTGTTATAAAACCCAAAAATATAATCGTTTTGAATTCTTTTTATAAAGATAATTTTTTTATTATTATTATTAACATATATCTTGTTTATGTTATCCAACACAATGTTTTTAACTAGAAGCATTATTTCTATTTAAAAATATATTTTATGATTGTTAAAGCAAGTTAACATAAATTTTGAAAATAATATGTGTCCATAGTTTGTATGATTGAAAGCTATTTAAACATTTTAATAATAAAAAACGATTTCAATGAAATTATCAAAAAGAATTTATTATTAGTATTATTATTTTTAGATCAGATACATAATAATAAAAAAATATTAAAATTCAAATAAAAAAAATATTTAAAAACCATGTCAAAATTAAATATTAAGTGAATCTAGTAAATTTTTTTTGGAGTGTCAAAAAAATTACAAAGAAAAAAAGGAAAATAAATAAGATAACAAACGGCCAAGCCTAGAGCTTGGTCCACACGTGCATAACAGGCCAGACTTATATGTTTGGCCTTGCTTGAATTTCTTTTTATCTAGAGTGTTGCTACCCAATTTTTGACCTATGTTTTGATAAATGTTTCAAAAAAATAAAAATAAAAAACAATAATAAGGGTTTACATGTGGCGATAACCTAGAGCATCATGGCTAATATTAAGGAAGCAATATGTCAAGGAGGTAATTACTAAATCATAAATAATTCGGTTTGATTTGTGTTGATTATGAAAAATAATCACTACAATATAAAATATTATAGATATATGATTTGATTTGTACTGGTTATGAAAAATAATTATTGCAATATAAAATACCATAGATATATGATTTGATTCATGCTGGTTATAGAAAATAATCAATGCAATATAAAATACCATATATATGGGATTTGTTAGTGCTGGTTATAGAAGATAATCTCTGCAATAATTATTGCAATATTTCCTTGAATAGCACACATAGAGATTTTCTATATAAGTGAACCTCTAGTCATAATAAAGAAAGAATAAGAGAGAATTTGGAGGAGAGAAATTTGAAGACAAAAAAATTAGGGCATCCACAAAACCCTAAACCCATCTCTTTTAAGCCAACCGACTGCACACCCTCCTTGGAAAAAAAAAAGAGCCACCGCCCAAGGAAGCCCTCTTCCTTCTCCTTTCAGTCGACAAAGCTCCCCTGCATTCTCTTTTCCCTGCCGCCAACCAAACAAACCAAGAGCTAACCTCCAAACCACAACAGCCACGTATTGTCCCCACACACTTCGCCTCCAGCCGTTGCCTCGCAGGTTAGTCTTTCAAACTTTGAGAATATATTCACATGGTTTCTTGTCATTAATTGCGATTAACTGTAATGCTTATTTTTTTTTTTTACAAAAAAATATAAAAAAAAATGTTTTGTGTGTTGCATACGGCCAATACCCTAACATGTTTTTTTTAATGTCTTAACAAATATTTGAACTTTTAAAAATGTGTTTTCGCATGGGTTTCTTAAACACAACAAAAAAATTATTTTCTTGCATTTCTGGATTTTACAACATGTTTGTAAAACTCCAAAGGGTATTGGCCAATATTCCAAAAAATACAAAAATCTTATTTTGGGGGGAATTTATTTATTATTCACCGTTAATGTTTGGATAAAGAAATCTCAAAGGGTTGAATATCCAAAATATTATTGGGAATAACTTGTTATTATTCACTGTTAATATTTGGATAAAGAAACCCTAAGTGGTAAATATCCAAAATAATTTTCTAAGAATAATAAGTCATCAAACATCATTGAAAGAAGCCTTGATTATAATCGAGGGCATTTCAATTTTACTCCACAGTTTACGAGCCGTGAGAGTATGAAACACTAAGACAAAAATAGGCTTTTAAAGCGCCTTGAATTTCCTTAGATTTCTAAATTTTTTTGTCCCTCCTCCTTGTGATTTACAAGTCGCAAAACTCTTGAAATGCTAAGGGAAAAATGAGCTTTCAAAGCACATGGAATCTCCTTGGATTTCTATCCTAATAAATTTAGTTTGAATCAAACTTAGGAAAATTAATGGGATTACAAAACATAAACACCGTAGCAATTATAAAGAAAACCAAACACTAAGCAACTTACCTTAGGTAGGGCGTATTAGGGGTGCTAATATCTTCCCTTTATGCAACCAGTCCCTTGCCTTAGAATCTCTGAAAGACCAGTTAGGGTTCCTAGTGACCATAATACTAGGTGGCGACTCCAAAGAAATAAACAAAGCAAAAACAAACGAAAAATTGCCATCAGACGTCGCGCGGATTTTGACGTGCGACAAAAGGGATGGACAACATGTCACCTGCCCTTTATTTAAAAAAAAAAATGTTTATCACAATTAAGAAAATAGATGCACTGTCCTATATTAGATACTGCAACTTGCACCCACCCCACACACACCTCAATCAAGTGAGCCTCGACGCAGATTTTTTATTAAACAATTATATATATATATATATATATATATATATAAAGGTTTTTCACTATTTATATAAGCAATTAAGCATCATAAGAAACCCTAGTTCTTTTAGAGAGTTTAGGTAATTAGCATTTCTTTCTTGTATTATTAATTCAAGTAAAAAAATTTTAAAATAAACTTTGTATAAAAATATAAATATGGTAATAAAAAATATTAGGTAATAAAATTTTAAATTAAGGTTTCTGTATGATCCTTTTTTGGTAGAATTATGTGTTTTTGTACTTGTTGTCTTTCTTATGTTGCTTCATTTGCATCAATTGGTATCGGAGCCTAACGATCCCAAATTATTTCATTTGCATCAGTTAAATAAACTTGTTGTCTTCTTTTAGAGAGTGTGTTGCAATCTCATGTTAATTTATTTGTTTTGTGTTATAAAATAACCATGGATGGAAGAAGTCACAAATTAGAACATGTTAAGGTAAAAAGGGATGAGGAGGTTCCCTCTTGGAAAAGTTTAATCCAAGAGTTGGTGATAGAAGACATGTGAAGATAAATATGATGATAGATAGATATGGTGATATAAGATATACAAAGATAAATTGCAAAATTAATCTATTAGTCGATGGAGATGAAGAGCTTAAGGGATCATGAAAAGATTGATCATAGATCTATAACTGGTTTTGAAAACCCGTTTCAAAAGCATAAGTAGAAGAGGTTGCTTCTTTATCAATATGAGTATCATGTATAATTTGGTAATCTCATTTATAATGAAATAGATGTGGATTGATATTCTCCATCAATTTATGATGTTTATTTTAATGATAGTTAGATTGGTGATAATATTATAAATAATGACAATAATAGTAGTGATAATATCATTGATGGTGTTTTTATTAATAAGATATAGGTGAGTGCAAAGAAAATATGGAAAGTGCTCAACAAAATAAATTTGTTGATTTAAACTATGTTGATCTTTTTTATTCTTACAATGTTATGCTATCACAAATGTAGATGTGTTAAAGGGTTATATGAACACAACATATATTGATGAAGCAATTTTGAGGTTTACAATTTATTACTTTATAAGCCAATGAAAAAGAAATAATATATCAATTGTTGTTTTTTACATGAATTTTAAGATGAAGGGACTGGAGTTCATATCTAACATTATTATATACTTGAAGAGAAGAAAGAAAAGGAGTTGAAGAGTTTTTATTGGACATCCATGAGATCTAGGCAATTTGAACTTGATGATGACTTCTTTTTTACCTGGAAAGACTGAAGCATGAGATTCTTTTTTTCTAATTTTTAGTCTCATATGATTGTACATAATTTTTCATCCGATTATTAGCTCGTGCTAAAATTTAACTAGGAGAATCTAGAGGTCTTGTTTTTTATATGGTTAAAATTTCATAATAATAGGAGTTTGATAAGGCCTTCCAATATTACCTATAAATTACTAGTCAATAATTTTTTTTTCCTAGTTGATTTAGGATTCTTTTTTTATTTGGATCAGAACTCTATTATTATTTCTTTTATCTTGATTTAATATTTTCTAGCCTAGTTTGTTACGACTTTTATTACTTTTGGTTTTATTTTTAGGTTTTTCTTATTGGTTTAGGTAAGTTTGTAGGTTTATTTAAAGAGTTATAAATCTTCTAAAGAGATAGATTATCTAAATAGAAAATATTAAGTAATAATTTTTTTTATTAAGGTTTCTATGTGATTCCTTTTACATCTAAATTTTGTGTTATTGTGCTTGTTGTCTTTCTTATATTGCTTTTGTTTGCATCAATTAGTGTCAAAGCTTAACCGTCCCAGGTTACTGCTTGTTGTGTGCTGCAATCCCATATTATTTTGTTTGCTTTGTGCAACTAAATAACTAAACTGGAAGAGATCACAAAGCCAAATGTGTTCATGTAGAAAGGGATGAGGAGGTTCCACCTTATAAGAGAAACATTCAAGAGCTAGTTAAAGACATACAGAGAAAAATAGCAAAATTAACCCATTAGTTGGCGGAGATGAGGAGCTCGTGGAATTATGAGAAAAGTGATCACGAATCCATAACCACTTTTGAAAACACATTTTAAAATCATGAGTAAAGAATGTGGCTTTTTAATCAAGATGAATATTGTGTTGATTTTAATGATCTCATTTATAGCGAGATGGATGTGGAATGGTATTCTCTATTAATTTATGATGTTCATTTTAATGATGATTATGTTGATAATGACATTATAAGTAATGATATTGATGATAGTGATAATATCATTAAAGGTATCCTTGTTAATAAGATGGAGGTTGAATGCAAAAAGAAACAACATATGTTAATGAAAAAAGTTTGAGGTTTGCAATTTATTACTCAAGAAGCCAATGAAAAAAAAAATATGCTAGATGTTATTTTTTATACAGATTTTAAAATTAAAGGACTTACGTTGATGTCTAAAATTATTATATACTTAAATAGAAGGGAAAAGAAAAGGTTGAAGAGTATTTATTGGACATTCATGAGATTTAGGCAATTTAAACTTGAGGACAAGTTATATGCAATCTATAGAGACTAATGGAGGAGATTAATTTTTTTCCTAGTTCATAGTCTTATGCTATTGAACATAGTTTATTATTCAACCATTGAATTGGATAGAAATTTTACAAGAAAATTCTAGGACTCTATTTTCTATAGGATTAAAATTTCATAGAAATTGATGTTTAAAAAGACCTTTCAATAATGCCTAGAAATACTGGTCAATGTTTTACAATATTTGTTATATTTTTCTAGTTGATTTAAGATTTCTTTTCTTATTTGGAATGTAACTCTTTTATGATTTTCAATAATGCCTAGATGTTACTAGTCAATGTTTGAATAGACTTTTAAAAATAAAATATTTAATAATAAAATTTTAAATTAGAATTTTTTTATGATTTTTTTTAACAAAATTTTGTATTCTTATACTTACAACATTTTTTTTGTGTTGCTTTCGTCTTCATGACATATCTACCAATTAAATTTACTCGTTTTGAGTGGTGGAAGTGCCAAAGTCTTATATACACTTAGCACATTATATAGCATATATAGAAAATGTGGACTGGTTATTAGTATTGTTTTCGACATTCCAATTATTTTGCTCGTTTGTATTACGAGTTTCAACCATTTCCCACACGCTCTCTCTATATCTCTAAATTTCTGCTGACATAGACTTGCAATAAACTTTTCTTTGCAATGACCAGGTCTTTGGCCCTCCATACAGACTCTATAAAACCGTGTTTCTTTTCTCTCTAAGCTACCCTCTCCTCCTCCGCCTCCTCCTCCTGCTCCTCCCGGACCCCTTAAAAATGGCCAAAAACCAACACTCACTAGCTACAATAATCCACCTCTAAACATCACTTGTACCACTATGAAAGTAGTATCGTACCATCCCACAAACCATTTTTTCTATGGCTTGTGATTTGTTTAACCTTCATCTCTTTTCCTACCTCATATTTCTTTCTCCTTTCATTCCATTCGTTTTTTCACTCTCAACCGTGTCAATATCTCAAGTTTCTAACCAAACATTGGTGTGTGCATTAACACCTGCCCGTGATACCAAACAGCACTCTTTTCTAAACTGTTCACGTTTTCCTGGCGGAATCCAAAACCCCTTGAATCCTCGTACTTCTTTTTCAGCTATAGTTGGTGGAGAGGGATTCCTCTGTGGTCTAATATCCTTGCCTTCGTCTCCTAATAATTCAACTTTGGTTTGTTGGAGATTCTCAGTTATTGGTCCAAACATGCCCTACAAGAGAGTTTATCATGGCCTGGCTCTCAGTCAACTGGAAGCAGGAAAATCTTTTGCCTGTGGCCTAATTAATGTCACTAATCGCCTCGAATGCTGGCCGCGGCGAAAGTTCAACTCTAGCAGTATTTCTCAGGGATTATCAAGTATTGCTGTTGGTGATGATTTCGTGTGTGGGATATCGGAATCCGGGAGTATTACTTGTGGAGGAAATATTAATAATCCTAAGGGGAACTATTGTGCTATTGCTGCCGGGTCTAGGCATGCTTGTGCTATAAATTCCCATCATGGGATGCATTGCTGGGGAAGTATGGCGCCTGACGAGAAGCCGGAAGGTGAGTTCATATCAATGGCCTTGGGGGAGAACCGTAGGTGCGCTCTGCGGACTAATGAAACAATAGTTTGCTGGGGGCAAGATAATTTTAGTTTGCCGGAGAGGTTAAAGGAGACTTCTTTTATTGCTATTGAGGCGAAGATAAATGTTTTCTGTGGAGTTGAGAAATCAACTTCGTCCTTGTATTGTTGGGGTAATGAGATTTTCAACTCCAATTTACCGGTATTTGAGAAAGTATTGCCAGGCCCCCATAGAAATGATTGTCCTGATGCTTTCTTAGAAGGATCTGGCGGATCGTGCCCCCAAAGCCTAAATATTTTCCAGCATTCTAAGAGCAATAGCAATTGTACTCCACCTCCGGCCGCACCGCCTCCAACGCCAGAACGCCATCAAGGGAGGCGAAGGAGGTGTAATAAATGGAGCGACAAAATAATAGCTTTTTTTGTGGTGGGATGTGGAGGATCCCTCGTTCTATTGCTAGTCATTGGGTTCTTCCTCTTCAAGTATTGCAAGTGCAGAGGCTGCCGGATCCATGATTCCGGCCGCTTGGATGGTGCCGGTACAGGAGCCCATGTTGAACAGGGTGGTGCTCCAAGCCGGCCTCAAGCCCCTCGAACTGAACAAGCATCGCCAGTCTTAGAGAAGCGGCTAAGCGAGCTGGCTAGCATGGGAAATGCAGGTCACTTGGAGGAATTCTCTTTCCAAGTTCTACTTAAAGCCACCAACAATTTCTCACGGGATAAAAGAATTGGCACGGGAAGCTTTGGTTCAGTTTATCAGGGCACATTAGACGATGGGTGCGAAGTAGCTATCAAACGAGCTGAAATATCAAACACTTGCTCATACTCTGTTGGAAAAAGGCGTCAAGAGGACAGGGACGTTGCATTTATCAATGAGCTTGAATCCCTTTCAAGACTTCATCACAAGAATCTTGTAAGTTTGCTGGGATTCTGCGAAGACAGTAATGAGCTGTTACTAGTCTACGAGTATATGAACAATGGCACCCTCCATGACCACCTCCATAAGCTTGAAATTTCACCCTTAATGTCATGGACAGCACGCATCAAGGTTGCGCTAGATGCAGCCCGCGGCGTCGAGTACCTTCACAGGTACGCAGTGCCACCAGTCATCCACCGAGATATCAAGTCATCAAACATATTGCTTGACTCCACGTGGACTGCCAAGGTGTCTGATTTCGGCCTGTCTTTGATGGGTCCTGAAGATGAAAAGTCACACCTTTCGCTTCTCGCAGCCGGCACGGTAGGTTACATGGACCCAGAATATTATATACTCCAGCAGCTGAGCACGAAGAGCGATGTGTACAGTTTTGGGGTGGTGTTGATGGAGATACTGTCGGGGTACAAGGCCATACACAAGAACGAGAATGGGGAGCATAGGAATGTGGTTGATCTTGTTGTTCCCTACATTGTCCAAGAAGAAATCCATCGAGTTTTAGACTCGAGAGTGCCGCCACCAACACCATTTGAAATAGAGGCAGTGATACGCACAGGGTACTTAGCGGTAGACTGTGTTACACTTGCAGGTCGAGAACGGCCATCCATGACTGATGTTGTAAGTAGCCTAGATAGAGCACTGGCTGCGTGCTTGCCGCACCCATCTTCGCTTTCGCGGTCCACAACCGGGTCTTCAACCGGGTCTTTGATATGAGAGACTAAAACCGAAAGCTTTGATCACGTATATAACAAGTGCCCGGCATCAAGAACCTGCCATGAAATGGTCCTCTACTTTTGTGTATAGTACTGGTCTCAGCCATTTCTTTCAAACACATGGATTTTTTACTCTTATTTGTTGATCGATTGAGGCAGAAAGTGTATGGTGATGTACGTAACGCAAAATCATTACAGTTTCTTTCCTTCAAGGATTCTTACAACCTTCAGCTTTGAATTTACTTCCTCGTTGCTAGGTCCGGGAGGAAAATTCTAAATTTAAGAATCAACGCATGATGCACAAAAGAATGGAATCAACTTTTTCCAACGCGCCATAACCCCGCCAAGGATTTCAACCCTGTTTTCTTTGCCCAGCAGAATTATTTAGACGTTGTAATTAAAGCTGATTCAAAAGGGTTTTCTACAAAATATAGGTAGGTCATAATAATGGAAACGCTTCGCCTTGTGGATCAAAGAAGACTACACTATCAGGACTTGCTGACTGCATGTAAAGATGGGCAAGTACAGGCACCCATCAGCATCCATGAAGTGATCATCCAGAATAGCTATCTTTTCCTAGAACATTCTTTACTCCAGAAAATTCAAACAAGTTTCGACGCCACAAAAATGAACACGTGTCATTATTTGTAAGCACAAGGATACGTTACCCGTAGGCACATAAACCGAGACCAACATATGCAAAATATGCAACGCCTTGCTTACCAGCGTTAGTAAATTATTCGTCCTTGGGAAAGAATTGCTTGAAGAGCAGCTTCATGGAGTTGTTTAATTTTTTCCCACTGTATTTAGCGACTAAAACACAAGTTTTTGCACAGTTCTATTGGTTTTCCATACAAATGAAATCCAAAAGTTACACTTCAAAGAATAATTTAATAAGAATAACCAAATAGAGTAGTCAAGCATGTGGTAGCTCTAGGAAAGAGAAAAGAAGAGCACTTACTCTGCGTTTGGCTTGTTGGTTGAAACCGCATTTCAACCAGAAAAAAACATCAATTAGTTTCAACCAGAAAAGCGTCAAATTGATGTCTTTCACGTGGTTGAAATCACGTTTCAGCCAAACTATGCCGCGCTACTTGAGCATTTCTTGAGGTTGTAGGTATATAAACCTGACAGAATGGGCTGAAAAAAACAAGGGCTGAACAACTATACCAGTTTTCACAATTCCAGATTCCTGGATATTGGTTATACACCAGCTCTTCCCTCCATCTATGCAGCCAGAGATCCTGAAGTCAACTTCTGATCCTCAAATAGTTTTGTGAGAGCATCATGCAATTGTGCAAACACATCTTCTTTGGGAACATTTCCATTCACCTAAAATCAATAAAAATGGCCCTCCAACTTAGAATAATATAGTATTATACCAGTTGCATGATCCAACCAAATCACACACCAGTTCTTCCCTCTTTTTTTCTTCTTTATTGATGATAATCTAATGACTCAATAAGCGATATCCCTCCCTCATAAAGGACATGCAAGACAAATTGC